>BQNB010049386.1:1860-38940 GCA_026074375.1 Tanacetum coccineum
CTATATAAATCTTTTGTAAGCCATTAAGGCATTAGTTAGTTTTTAGTAGAGTTCAGTTTTAGTTTTTAGTAGTGTAACTCAACTTAACTTTTATGTACTTGCAAATTTTTTTTTATGAAAATTCAGATTTAAGTTTCACATTGTGTTCCAAGTTTTAATCTCAACTATTGTTTCTGTTAAGCTAACAAAAGCTCTCAATTCAGCAACCTTTAACCTGTTTTAAACTTTGATACAAGAATTTAAGAAAAATTAAAAAGGAAAAAAAAAGTTACTGTTTGTTAAGCTAATGGATGAATGAGCAAACATGGAAGGCTCATTGGGTTTCTTAGATAGCTTATTTATAAGCTTGGGTGGGTCTTAGAGCTTATTTAGGTATTTATCACTCCTGTTTTGAGCAAGGAGTTAAGGTACTCTACTTTTTCAAATTTTGCTTATTGCTACAGTAGCTCAGCTTATTTAGTGCTTATTTATGCTTTTTCCTACTTAGTTATCTCATTTATGCTTGTTTATATTGTTACTTGCTTGCTTGGGCTTTTGTTTAAGCTTAAATTGAAAATTGCCTAGATAGCTTATTTATGCCTTTTAGCTTATTAGCTTATTAAAGTGCTTATTTCTTTTTGCTTTTTACTTTTTATTGCTTATTATTGCATATTTAGTAGTTGTCTTTAAAATTTAGTGCTTAATTTAGTCTTCATAAGTGTTAAAATCCGTTTTTAAAAATATAAAGGGGTGTTTGGGTTAAGCCCAAAATGGGTCAAAATGGTATGGTAATGGGTTGGGGCCATTTGGCCAACTTTGGTTAAGCATTACTAAGCTTATGAGAAGCTATTGTTTCCAAAAAGAAATTAAGTTAAACAAGAGAGTTTTTAAGTTTACTTTTTGTTCTCTTAAAACTGTTGGAAATTCACTAGGTTCAAATAGCTTATTGGGTTAAGCCATAGTAAACCAGAATTAGAGTTCACTTTGGTGTCATTTGTGTGTGCAAGAACCAACTAGTAGAAGCCTTAGGAGTCCTTAGTTTTTGTTAACAATTCTGTCAACTATTTTCAAGAATTTTTCATAAGTAAAAATAGTCAAGTTTTCATTCCCAATTCTCAGATAGCAAAAATGTTTTTCAATCCTTGAATCTTTGTGCACAAGTTCATTTTAAGCTACTTTCAATCTGTTTCTCATTACTTTTTTGTTTTGAGCTTATTAAAGTGCTTATTTCTAAGCTCACTTTTTATCAAACATCTTTTGTAAAACTGCCCTGGTGCTGACCCTTGAATTTCAAAACAGTTTTTCTAGCTTATTTGTTAACTTTGGCCTGAGCTTTTGGCTTTTATAAAAAGCCAATAAGCTCATTTATAAGCTCCATTAGTTTCAAACCTTAGGAGGACCTCTAGGTAGTTTAAAATTAAGCTTAAATTAGGGGCTTGACTGTTTTATTTAGTGTAGTGTAGTAATTAGCTTATTTTCTTTTTTCAGCTTATTAGGTGCTTATTAGTTGTTAATTTTAGTCCTTACTTGCTTATTAGATTTGCTTGTTGCCTGTGTTTGCTTAGTTGCCATTTGTTTTTGCTTACTTGTGCTAAAAACCAAATAAAAAAGCCATATTAAGCCTTTAAGCTCATAAGCCCTCTGCCCAAACTTTGAGTGCTTTTTCTGGCTTATTTTTAGCTTTTCATAAGCATTCACAGAAAGTCATAGTTATACAAAATGATAAGCTCCATGAGGTTTATAAGTTTGTGTAAAAAAGTTTGAGTTTAAAAAAGTACTGTAGCATATAAAAAAAAGGGTGGGAGTGGGACTCGAACCCCTCCCCTCACACTCACAACACAACACACTTACCACTCGGCTCCGGTAGGGCTATTCGTTAGCCTCTACATCCTTTATAGTTTTATGCTCTTTTTGGCCCATTTAGCTATAAGCCCGTTTAAGCTTATTCTGAGCTTATTCATAAGCTCAATTTCGGGTTTCTTATTTTTCTTAGGTTAGTTTTAGAGTCTAGTATTTTTAGTAATTTTTTCAGAATTTTTAAAATTAGTTTAGTATTTTTTATAATTTAATTTCTTTAAAAGTTTTAAAAATTCATAAAAAATACAAAAATTATCAAAAAAATATTTTTCTTTTTTAGGAAATTTTCTTTAGTCATATTTTACGTAGGAAAAATAGAAAAACTTTCGTAGGGTCATTTTTGTAAACTTTTGATTTTTAAAGAACGGGTCTCGGGCCCGGTTTTCGTTTTGACTCGTTTTTTACTCAAATTAACTCCGTTTTCGGTCTAGTCTTTTTCATTCTTCATTATTAGTCCCCTAGAGTAGATTAGAAGTAAAAATTTCGTTGTAGGGTTAATTTTTAAGATTTTATGTTTTGACCCCTTGTTTAGGATTCCTGCTCTTGTTTTTCAGTCTAACTTCATAATTTTTAGGTTTTTTTTTCTCAATCGTTTTTGCTTGTTATTGATTAATTTAGATTTTTACACTCTCAAATCATTAATCTCATTCAAACTCCAATTTTCCGACTGTATCGATTCTCTAGCACAGCCTCGTTGGGGATAAACGACCCGGGGATATTCTATACTACTTCTCGGTTTCATTGATTGTTTTTAGATTATACTTATTATATATATTTTATTATATATTATATATATATAATGTGTAGTTTAGCATCAATCAGGAATTCAAAAGGCTTTAACTAAATAAATTAAAGAAATGAAAGACATTTTTGAAGAGTTGGAAGTTGAAGTTGACGAAAATGTTGTAAATAGGAAGCATGATGAGATTGAGCGGAAAAATCTTCTTATTGCAAATGATAATTTAATTGTTGATTGCTTGTCCAAAGAAGTGTTTTATATTGCAACGAATTCTGAGCTTACTGTATCTAGATTTACTGAAATACATGAAGCCCACACCATTGTTCAAACACGTTGTCTAGAACTTGAAGCAGAGCTTTCTAAATTACGAGATATGGTTCAAAAAGATAATCATACTGAATTAGTAAAACGTTTTTCCAATCTTGAGGTTAATCACTTAAATTTACAATTAAAGTATCAAAACCTTAAAGAAAGTTTTGGAAACAACCCATCTCCACCTGCTCGAGATACTCCTGATTTTGACTCAGTCTTTGTAATCGAAAAACTGAAAGCTTCCATTCAAGGAAAGGACAACGCCATCAAAAAATTGAGAATGCAAATCTCTCAATTGAAAGAGACCCATAGTGTGAGCAGACCATACTCTTGATTTCAGGGCTTTAGATTTTCAGATCATCCAATTAACTAAAAAAGTTACCACCCTTCAAGAACAAAATGAGCTTTTTAGGGCAAAAAAAAAGCAAAATTTAAGTAGCATTACAAGGAATTGTATGATTCTATTAAGATCATGCGTGCTAAGCATATAGAACAGACAACTGCCTTATCCACTGAAAATGAGAATCTGAAAGCCCAAATACATGAAAATCTGAAATGCAACACTATAGATTCTGTTAATCCAAGAGTTCTTGCGCCCGATAGGTATGCTATAGATGTTGAACCGATTCCCCCTAACATTAGGAACAATAGGGAAGTTCATCTAGATTATCTAAAGCATCTTAAAGTATGTGTTGAAACCCTTCGCGAGATAGTAGAGGTAGCTAAGGTTGAAAGACTATTAACTAGATCACTTGCATCTGCTTGCCTTTATACTAAACACTCTCGGGAACTATTAGAATATGCGATTGACACTTGTCCTAAAGACTTCAATCAAAAAGATAAAAAGCATGGCTATACCCCCTTTAAATAAGAAAAAGCGAGTTACTTTTAAGGATCAATGTATAACGTCAAATAATAACACACACAAGCATGTAAAGCAACAAAACATTCAGAAGACTAATGTCCATGTGCTTCCTCCTACATGAGTAAACAGTTGCACTAATGTTAGCGGATCACAGCCTAGGAGTAATACCAAGAAAAATAGGATCTTGCCGGCAAAAAGTGTCAACAAGAAGAAAGTAGAAAAACACACTAGGACCAATAAGTCTAGTTTGAAAACCACGAATCGTGTTGATTCTAGTATTAGCTTTAAGCGTACTATAATTAATTCGAATTCTCATTCTGTTTGCCAAACATGTAACAACTGTTTCATTTCTGCAAATCATGATATATGTGTGGTTAATTATTTGAACTCTGTTAATGCATCCCCCTCTATTCATAATGTTGTGCGCAAAGTTAAGAAAGTTTAGAAACCTAAGCAAGTTAGGCAAGTGTGGAAAGCCACAAGAAAAGTGCTTACCAGTGTTGGTCATCAATGGAGACCAAGGTTATAAATAGCGTGAGGCGTGGCGTGGCGGCATGGCCAAGCCTCACGCCTTTGCGAGCCATGGCGAGTCATGGCATTTTTAAGGCGTGACATAAAGCGGCACAGAATATAAAAATATTTATAACTTTATATATTTATATCATATTACAAATATATTGAGTTTACAAAGAGTGTCATACATAAGAAATAAAGTCAATAAACTATCTTTGCTTGTAATCTTTTTCATTTCTATATAAAAATACAATTTTTATCGAAATTGAATTCAAAAAAGCCTCCACGCATCACGTTTTATCGCGTCTTATCACGTTTTTCACTCCTCATCTTACGTCAGCCTTAAGCCCAAACCTTGGTCTATTGTGTGGCGTGGAGGTCACGCCTTGTGCCTTTGTGAAGCTTTTGCGAAGCCTTTACGCGCCTTTTAGAACCATGATGGAGACCCACGAGAAGAATATTCACTTTAGGAGAACAGTGCCCTTTAACTAGGCTCACTAAACCCAAAGTAGTATCTGCCAAACAAACCGAGAATCAGGCCATTACTTGTGCTAACCAACAGGAACCCAACCAAAATTAAAACTCTTCATCTTTGTCTGTTTTCAAATACAGGTCGTACAGATCGTCCTTTGGTATTTGGACTCAGGCTGTTCAAAACATATGACGGGGGATCGCTCACGGCTCAGGAATTTCGTGAAAAAGTTCATCAGGATAGTTAGATTCGGGAATGATCACTTTGGTGCTATCATGGGTTATGGAGATTATGTGATTGGTGGCAGTGTGATCTCCAGGGTATACTATGTGGAAGGACTGGGACACAATCTGTTTTTTGTCGAACAATTTTGCAATTATGATCTAGAAGTTGCATTCAGGAAGCATTCTTGTTATGTTCGAGATACCGATGGTGTTGAATTAATTATTGGATCTGTGGTTATCTAATTTGTACTACTATCTCAGTTGAATACATGATGAAGTCCTCTCTAATTTGCTTACTGTCCAAAGCCTCCAAGAACAAATCATGGTTGTGGCATCGTTAGAGGTTTACCTAGATTAAAGTTTGAGAAAGATCATATTTGCTCCGCATGTCAACTAGGAAAGAGCAAAAAGCATACCCACAAACCCAAATATGAAAACACCAACTTAGAAGTTCTTAATACCCTTCATATGGATCTATGTGGACCGATGTGAGTGCAAACGATTAATGGGGAAGAGAAATACTCTTAAGTCATCATTGATTGATTACTCTCGGTTTACTTGGGTTAAGTTTTTGAGATTGAAAGATGAAACCCCAGAGGTCGTCATCAAATTTCTAAAGCAAATACAAGTCGGTCTCAACAAAACTGTTAGATACATCCGTACCGATAATGGTACAGAATTTGTCAATAAGGATTTGACTGAATATTATGAACGTGTCGGCATTTTTCACCAAAAGACAGTTCCGAGGACTCCACAGCAGAACGGCGTTGTCGAAAGACGGAACCGTACTCTTGTTGAGGCTGCTAGGACAATGCTGATATTTTCTAAGGCCCCGATGTTTCTATGGGCAGAAGCTGTTGCTACTGCTTGTTACACCCAAAACCGATCCCTTATTCACACTCGTCATATCAAAACCCCATATGAGCTGGTGCATGATAAGAAGCCTGATCTTACCTTTTTCAGAGTCTTTGGTGCTCTTTGTTACCCTACAAATGACAGCGAAGATCTTGGAAAATTACAACCAACAGCTGATATTGGAATATTCGTTGGTTATGCACCTAGCAGGAAAGGGTATAGAATCTACAACAAAAGAACCCAACGTATTATGGAAACTATTCACGTGCAATTTTAAGAGCTGACTAAGAAAATGGCTCATGCGTAACTCAGTACAGGACTCGCTCCTACTTTTCTGATGCCTGGACAAATAAGTTCATGGCTCGTTCTAAATTTGGTTCCTGCAGCACCTTATGTACCCCCCCACAAATAAAGAACTGGTGATTTTATTCTAACCAATGTTTGATGAATACATGGAACCTCCACGTGTTGAAAGGCCGGTCTCTACTGCTCTAGCAGTTTCAGTTCCAGTCAATTCAGCCGGTACGCCTTCATCTACTACCATTGATCAAGATGCACCCTCTCCAAGTCATTCACCGTCATCTTTGGCATTCCAATCTCCAAGTTTACATACAGGCATTGCAGCTGATTCTACTCTCATGGAAAAAAATCCTTTTGCTCCTGTTGACAATCATCCCTTCATAAATGTATTTGCTCCTGAACCTAGTTCTGAAGCATCATCATCCGGGGATCTTAGTTCAACAGAATCTCCTTATGTCTCTCAAACACTTCATCATCTCAGGAAATGAAGCAAGGATCACCCGCTGGATAATATTATTAGCAATCCCTCTCGGCTGGTATCCACCAGAAAACAACTGGCAACCGATGCCTTATGGTGCTTGTATAACGCTATACTGTCAAAAGTCAAACCAAAGAACTTCAAATATATAATTACTGAAGATTGCTGGTTTCAAGCCATGCAAGATGAGATTTACGAATTTGATCAAATTTAAGTATGGGAATTAGTACCTCAACCAGATTGTGTCATGATAATTGCTCTCAAGTAGATTTACAAAGTTAAGCTTGATGAGTACGGTGATGTTCTGAAAAACAAGGCACGATTGGTGGCCAAGGGATATCGACAAGAGGAAGGAATTGACTTCGAGGAATCCTTTGCACCAGTTGCACGCATCGAGGGTATAAGAATCTTCCTCGCTAATGCCACCAGTAAAAACATGACCATTTATCCAATGGATGTTAAGACAGCATTTTTAATTGCAAATTGAAGGAAGAAGTGTATGTTACTCAACCAGAGGGTTTTGTTGATCCAGACCATCCGACATATGTTTATCGTCTGAAGAAGGCTTTGTATGGTTTAAAGCAAGCTCCCCGGGCTTGGTATGACACCTTGTCACAATTTCTTCTGGACAACAAATTTTCCAAGGGTGTAGTTGATCCGACACTATTTACTCGGAAAACAAGCAAACATATTCTTCTTGTTCAAATATATGTAGATGATATCATATTTGCCTCGACCTACCCTAAAGCGTGTGACGTATTTTCCAATGAGATGAGTTCTAAATGTCAATGATGAGACAAATGTCTTTTTTCTTAGGTTTACAAGTTTCTCAAAATCCCAGAGGCATTTTTATTAATCAATCAAAATTTGCTCTCGAAATCTTAAAGAAATTTAGGATGGATTCGTGTGACCCTATTGATACACCCATGGTGGATCGACTTAAACTAGATGAGGACCCCTTCGGGATTCTAGTTGACCAGACTCGATTTCGTAGTATGGTCAGCTCCCTGATGTACCTCACTGCCAACAGACCCGACCTAGTATTCGCTGTATGCATGTGTGCTATGTATCAGGCTTCGCCTACCAAAAAGCACTTTGAAGCACTTAAACGGGTCTTTCGGTATCTCAGAGGAACCATTAATTGGGTTCTTTGGTATCCGAAAGACATCGCTATGACACTAACGGCCTATGCAGATACGGACCATGCATGTTGTCAAGACACACGAAGAAGTACGTCAGGAAGTGCTCAGTTCCTTAGAGATAAATTAGTCAGGTGGTCATCAAAGAAACAGAAGAGCACTGCTATCTCAACTAAAGAGGCTGAATACATTGCCATGTCTGGATGTTGTGCTCAGATACTTTGGATGAGATCACAGCTTACAGACTACGGCTTTGCCTTCAATAAGATTCCCATGTATTGTGATAATCGCAGTGCCATTGCTCTCTGCTGCAATAATGTCCAGCACTCCCGGTCCAAGCACATTGACATACGACACCATTTTATTCGAGAGCAAGTTGAGAAGGGCGTGGTTGAATTGTACTTCGTGACGACGGATTATCAGCTTGCGGACATATTTACCAAGGCATTACTAAGAGAGTGGTTCGAATTTCTACTCTCGCGTCTTGGTATGAAGATTATGTCTCCGGAAACCCTTAAACGTCTTCAGGAAGGAGAAGAGGAGTAAAGGATGGTCTTCCTATATCCTATGTATATATGTATATAGCTTAAACTTAAAAAGAAAATACAAAAATATAAATCCTATAAAAAAACCATAAAAATCAGAAAATAGAAAATACCAAAAATAGTTTTTCAAGACATGTCTTTCGTTTATCGATAACATTTACGGACCTAGAAATGTCATTCAATAATGACTCGGGTCTTTAAATGAAGCTCAAACGGAAGTTTAAACTTTTCAAAACATGTCTTTATGGCTTGCAGTTATTTCTGACTGCAACCCGCTCTTCAAAATAAGGAAAGCATGTCGCCAAAAAGATGGTTGTTCCTAACAACGGGTGATTAACTTCCCTCGGGCATGGATTACTTTATATCTATGCACCTCCGACTTAATGTACGTTTTAGTGCATTATCTCTTGATATAGAAGAGAAGTCTTCTTTCTTTAACAAAATGATTTTTCGTCTATGATTCTTCAGAAAATTATTTGTGTTACCACCCTCCAAGAAAGACCAAAGTAAAAAGCATAAACTGGTCAAGGAGATATCTGATTCACCATCTCCCGCAAAGCTGGTAAGGTGACAAAGCAGCGAAAGCCAAAGAGCCCTCTGTAGTTGGTTAACAAGTTTGTTGACGAAGGTGTTCCAGAACAGGAACCTGTTTATGGTGATGAAGAAGCAGACATTCAACGGGCCGTGGAACTAAGCATTAAGGAACAAGCAGAACGTACTCAGGGACCAGCTCGTCCGGTGGTTATAAGGGAACCTAACTATAGGAGAATTCAACCGCTTCCTGATGTACAGGGAAAGAGAAAAGAGAAGGTCAGCGATGAACAAGTAGCTCTTGATCTTCTCACCCTTCAGACACCAAAGAAAAAGAGCCCTGCTGAGCAATATATCTTCCAGAGGTGCACACCTACCACAACTGAACCCTATGGTCACGCTGAATCTCCTTCATTATATGCGGAACTGGGTCTGACTAACAGTGAGAAGGAATCCGATAAGGAAGTGTCTCCTGAGATTAATGCTGGAACTCAGGATGAAGGCCAGGCTGGACCAAACCCTGGTGAACAAGATGAAGGCCAGGCTAGACCAAACCCTGGTATACAAGATGAGGGCCAGGATGGATCAAACCCTGGTGATACTGCAGAGTCCCAACCTTAGTCAAGTCATGATGTTCATGCTAGACCAAACCTTGAACACATGGACTTCGAGGTCACTAATGCTTCAACTCAACAAAACCCTAAGCAAATAGATGAAGAGTTTACTACAACGACTTACCCAAGTGTTTAGGAAAACCTTAAACTCCCAACTAAAGATCAAGTGATACTTGAAGAACCTGCAAGCTCCGCTGGAACCCTGTCTTCTCTACAAAATGTTGACAAGGAACTCAGCTTCACCAATCAATTCCTTGTTGAGAAATCTCAGAAAGACAAACTTGATAAATCCAATGATGAAGCGGAGGTTCAGTCAATAGTCACGGTTCCCATTCATTAGACCACCTCTTCAGTTCCTCTAATGACCACTTTGGTTATCGATCTCACAATGTCACAACCTGTCTCCATAATGGTTCAAGCACCACTACCAACATCAACAGCAACTGTCACAGCAATCACAACAACAATTCCACTAACTCCTCAACCACAACAAAGCACCACATATCCGATCCATTGTCCGTCGTATAGGAAAACACGAACTAAACATATGGCGGATCTATTTACAAAGAGTAATTTGCCCTGGGGGAAACGGTTGGACAAAACATGGAACGGCTCTACAACTTAGAGAAAGGCTCGGTATTCCCACACAAGGTAAGCCATGATATTGATGAGATTGTTACTGATGCAGTAGAATGGGCAAGGCACAGCTCCTTTACGAGCTTGCTTCAGGTAATCTGCCCACTGTCGATATTGAAGGAAATACTGCAGAGCGAAGTGTTTGAAGACGAATCCTACATAGCCATTAATGTTCACAAGGACTTGTATGTGAAGCCCTGCAGAAATGTCTTGGACGTTAGATTTTCAATCAACGTTGGATGATCTGGAAGTATGATCGTAATAATGCGACGAAAGAGAGGGAACGCCCAGGTCTCCTCCTGGGTCTCAACCCTTAACAGTCAACCTCTCCATCCTCCTATCACGCAAGCGCTTTGGTTCCATGTACTTCAGGGATGAATCAGGGTCTTTTCAGTTGCCGCCACCTCCTCCTCCTCCTCCTCCACCCACTGGTGCATCTGGATCGGCTTTGCAATAAGGAAGTAAGGCTCCTAGTTCATCCATGGTTATGGCATCAACACTAGAATCCATGGCTTGGACTACTTCTGACACAATATATGAGTCAACTGGTGGAAGCCGGATCAAGACTCATCTCCTACTAAGTCTCTGATGCATGATGATTCCACTCCCGAATCGGGAATGATCAAATACTGAAGCTGGACACAAGTAAAGTCTGGTGGAAGCTTCTACCTGATAGAGGGAAAGAACCCTAGAGACTCCTGAAACCGCTTGGACCTTCTTCATTCCAATGTGTCAGATGTAGAGAAACCAATTGGGCGTCTGCATTTGTTTAAGTATTGGAAACCCCTGCTTAGATCTCCTTGCTTGCAAAAGATGCAGAAAAGGCGACTTTCTGATAAATGGTACTGTCGTCAAATATTCAAGTCCAACTTTCCCAAGCTGACTTGGATGGGGCGGACATATTGTAAGTTGTCAGGTTTTTATCAGATATTTTTCAACTTTAGTTTCTGATGGAAGGAGTGTCACAAGGCTAACAGATCAGGTTGACTGGGCGAATCTGGAAAGAGATCAAGTCAGAATTAATGTTAACCGACCAATGCCTCTTGGTGGTCCCTCCAGGGTTATGTCTACTATTCAAACATAATTTTCATTCAACTAAGATCTGGATTTCTTAGGGGGGAAAATTTGGCAAACAAGGGGAGATGCCTGTTATTGTTCAATCTCCAAGATGAAGGCTGCTGATATCCTGACTTCGGTCTTGACTACTGCTAGTGACGGAAACTTATAGGGATTAAAGATGTGTGATCCTATGCATAAGGCCAAGTCTTGGTTCCATTCACTGGTGGTTTGAACCGATAGAAGTTCTTCAATGACAGACATGTCTCTCCTCGCATCTGTAACAAGAAATCCGATAACACAAGCGGATTCTCATTGTGTCCGATCAAGCCCCTCACCCACGTTCGGGTATGACTACTTGAGTGAAATTGTTCTTCGTAAGAAGCTGAATTCCAAGAACACACGATTGCTGAAAAGATTTTCCAAGAAACCTGTATCCTAGTGACTTTGAAGACTTGAATCTGCTCCTTCTACAAGGTCATCTCAATCATCTTTCTGGTTTAGACAAACGGATGTTATCCACGGCTGTCAAGTTATGGACCTGAAACTTAGTGATTCGACGACGGGTTAAAGATTTTCAACTTGGTATTGAAAGCTACCAGATGCAGTTGAACCTCACTAAACCAGGATGGGATGCTACCGGCTTTGCGTTCAAGCTGATTATACACCTAGTGAGTCTCCTCGAGCAGTAATCTTCCCGATCAACAACAATGAATGAAAGATCATGCGGTTCAACAAAATATACAAGTTTAGTGATGGCACATTGACACGTATTCTGGAAACACTGGATTACATAGTCAAGGATTTCAAGATCAAGCGGTTCAATCTGGGTATGAATATGTGCTTCTGGACTGAAAAGGACACGACAAGGAGCAAAGAGTTCATTACGGCAATTGAAAGGCGACTGAAGACAAGAAGGATATACCGGAACCTGGAATGCTTTATTGGTGGGATGTGTTTGTGATTATTTGACTCTGGCTTCTTCATGAGAATCTGAATGATATCCTATTCCTTCTATAAGGTCAGAATATCATGTGTGTATATTGTAATACTTTGTACATTAATAGTAGTAATGTAGTTATCAATGTTATGTGAATCCCCCCCCATCCCCCCCCCCCCCCCCCCCCCCCCCCCCCCCCTCTCCCCCTGTTCGATTTTTTCTTGGAGTTTTTCGTTAAATCTCTAAATTCATTTATAAAAAATCATCCTAATGGACACTAACAGGACTCCCTCACTAATTGGGGGGACGCATATATAGGTTCCATTATCGGCTTGTATTTATATCAGACACCACTCTTTCTCCTAAAATTTTTTACATTACATATTTAAATCAATTGAGAACACTAAATCTTAAGGGTATTGAATTTTGTTTGGGGACGAGAATGTGATTTTAATATGAATTCTGATAAATAAAGTGATATTTTTAGCACTCAAGAAAGTAATCCCCCTTCATGTGCTCATACAATTTTAATTACCAATGCACGTGTTGAGGGGGACGCGTTTCTAATTACATCAAAATAAAATCAAGGTACAATGGCTTTGATATTTATATCACAAAGTTACCTTGGTTGATTTTTCAACACGGGTTTTTGGTCAAGGTGAATGTACACAAAAGACCGACCCTGTAATTACGTTATAGAGTTATAACGGATGGTAAGGTTAGTACACTCGTTCCCATGATCCGCCAGAGCGGAGGGATCTACCTTGGGACAAGCCACTGTTAGGGTTAAAGCCTACGGTATGATTACAAAAGGAGTATTGTGAGAATAAGGGAATAGTGTGGACTGAGATGGAGCTAGTACTAGAACATACCCAACAAGGTATTAGTAACGAAGTCTCGGTAAGCATTGAAGGCGTTGAAGAATGAAAAAGAAATGTTAAGATAAAGGGTGAAAAGAAAGCAGCCCTCCTTAAACGATTTAGGCCATAAAAACGGGTCACTACATATGCTGTCGGTATCAAATGGTGTTTGCTGACTATTGAAGACAAGTATATGGACCCATGATACGCTCACAACCCTTACCCTAGCCTCTAAAGATCCCTCAAAGGATTCTTGTCTTACATTTCTACAGAGACTGATTCATTCTCTATCATCTTCTCTCGCTCCGAGTTAGATGATGTGAAAGGGTTGGACTGTCCGCCTCCATGCCTTCGGCTTACTAAACCTAAACATGCACTATAGTGTTCTAGAGCCATGAGATCTCTATAATATTGTAGGACACTATACAAAACTATGCATTGATCATCACACAACTGTGATTACAAGTAAGATTTTAAGCGTCCTAGATTTTCAATCGTGGTATTGCCAGATCGTCCGTTTGATACGGAAGTACTCACAATGAAGATGCGACATATCTCCTTCTAGAGCCTACATCAAACAAGCCTCTTGCGTAGGTGACATGTGAGATCCACTATGGAGATTAAAGTTGTGACAAATGGATCAGCATCAATGGTGCGTTCTTTATGAATCTAACTTGTTCCAGGCAGGAATTGACCGAATAGTTTTGAAATATCCTTTCGATGTGCTTAAAACAATTTGTTTTTCGACGTACTTGACTGTGTATATCTTTAAAACAATTGTCTTTTTGATGAAATTTGTTTTTTTTCGATATAAAACAGCGATGTGTCACTAAAAAAACTCTTTTCTGAGTGACACAACGGATTGTTTTTCAAAATCAAATTTTTCATTTAACTTCAGTGGGTTTCTCAATTCACTAGTTCTCACTCACTCGTGCTTTGTCTACTTTGTGGACACTCCGTGTTTGAGACGGCTAGACCACAGATGTGAACCCTGTCAAGGAGATTATCGAAATCTACCTATCTCAGGCAGCTATTTCATACTGAATATCGAGGAACCGTGGTTCTTTCAGCTAATTCATCGAAGTGAACAAATACACTTTCGTTTGTTTATCACTTACAATTACTTGCAGGAAATCTCCACATCCGATAGACGCGTAGCAGTGATGGTATAGGAGACCATTGTCCTTTCACAACCCCTTGCTCACACCTTTATATCTAATCAACGAAATCTAATTATCGAAATGACCTATTTTACAGCTTCCGACTCTGATGAGTACAATTATGATTATAATAGTGTGTGCATGCCGGACCCGAAGGTCATACATCACATTGATTGCTTAAAATACAATACACAAGGATCGATTTGGAGGATTTGCAGTGGCTGATGATCTCAAAGGAATGCTCTATGATCACACAAGTAATGGATAAAAACTAACCTATTGCTAAGACTACTACAGTATGTTACAAAACTACCATTTCCAATTTGGTGGCTCTCCCACTTACGCTTCTTACTTTCCAAAATCCTTTCAATTCTAGCTTGCGACTTCTGCTCCATCAACTTATGAGCCATACGCACAGCTTCATTCAGATCTACAGGCTTAGAAGATATCACTTCCCCTTTGATGTTATCCGTTAAACCTCGAATATAAGCATCAACCTTCACTCTTTCTGGTTCAACCATTCTCGGACACATCAATGCAAGCTCATTGAACCTATGAGTATAAGCAACAACATCATACTCGTTAACTTTCAAGTTCCACAACTCGTGCTCCGTACGTTGTATTTATTCTATCGGACAAAACTCAACAGTCATCAGTTGTTTCATTTCAGTCCAAGGCATTCGATTCATAGTCTCCAAACCCATAGTTGCAACTTTAGTTTTCCACCAAGTCAAAGATGGTCCTTCCAATGTAGCAGCGGCAAACCTCACCTTCTTACCCTCTGCACACTCACTAATCTCGAAGATACTCTCAGTTTTCTCAAACCATTTTCGCAATTCAACAGCTCCTTCTATCCCATAAAAGGCAACAGGATTGCACTTCATAAACCCAGCGAAAGTGCACTCACGAACAGCAAGTGCAGTGTCTCGACCCCTAATTGGCCCAGATCCACTAGCATCGTTCCTGACATTCGCTTGTCTTGCCTACTCAGCAGCAATAGCGGCATCAACACTGTCCTTGATCATCTTACGAATAGCAGCTTGAGTCATAGGTGCAGACTTTGGAGGTATGATTCTGTCACGACACACAGAAAACAATCTGATAAGCATTCATAACATGATATAATGACAAATCATCCACAACAACAGTCACACAACATCAAGTAGTAATCAAAAGATAGTCATTCATTTTTCATCACAAAGATTTAATACATAGTTGCATTGTCTCATAAAATGATACAAATTGTTACAACCAATAGTACTAATTCTACTAACTGAGGATTCAGTTTAGTGATTACATAATAAAAGAAACTACAATTGAAACTAAACTACTAAGCTCCATGAGGAGATCCTTACGGCTCAGACAAAGGACTCTTCTCATCTTCAATTAGAACATTGATAGCTTCATTCGGTCTTTCTTCAAACACAAATCCCCTACGAATCATCTCTTGATAGAACTCATGAGCTCGAACCCTAGTCCAATAGAGATCTCTCTCAACTCGTTCATTCTGCATACGAAGGAATGTGTTGCTCAACCTTGCTTCTTCAAGTTCCTTCTTTAGTTTCTTACACTCAGCTTTTTTCTTCCAACATTCTCGAAGCTTCTCAACCCAAGTTTTCCATACGCAGTCACTTTTTCCAATACTCTAAAACGCACTCATTACCTAAAACCGACTTAACTTACCGTAAAACTTATCCTTTGCCTCTCCTTTCTTCTCGACCAATGCATGCGCCATCTCGCGACCACACAATCGTCTCAAAAAATTGACCATTCGACCAAAAAGAGAGTCAATATCCCGTCTCATGAAGCCAGGTAGCAATCTATCACCATCCTCTTGAGGAATAGCGGCAGTAGACGATTCACCTACCTCATAGACACTAACAGGAATAGTCTCATCCTTATGCTCAATTGGATTCTCAACCTCAATCTCATTATCAGGTTCAGACTCAGAAGCAGGCATCAGAGGATTAGGAGGATCCACCTCTTCGTAAGGATATGTTAACTCTGCTCATTTTCATCGTCCTTAATGTCGATCTCCATATCATCTTCTTCTTGAGGATCTTCTTCTTGCTCAAATTCGTCTTCTTTCGGGTCTTCGTCTTCATCTTCTAAGATAGGTTCGGGAACAACAGGAGCATCATCATGTTGATTCGGCTCAACAACAGGTACATCATGATCATGATCAGGAGGAATCAAATCACCGGATAATCTAGAAAATATCATAATAATGTAGCAATACATAATATCGTATCACTTCTTTTATTATCAGGAACACTATTATCAAAATATCAGTTCGCATAAAAGCGCAAGACAAACAACAATTTACAGATTCTGGACATTCTCGATCCGCATAATATCTTAGTTAAATTCAAACATACATAAGAGGTTAAGTTACATAAATCAAGACATTTTATGCATACAACACATGCACAAATGCACCAATACATAATACTTTATGCATCCAGCACGTGCATAAATATCCATACTTAACCAATCACACATATAATACATACATAAATATACTTACATGTAACAATTAATAAATGTACCTTACATGTAACCAATGGCAACGAGGAGTAATGGCGTGCGTGTAGAAAGCATCATAGTTTAGGTTTTTCAAAAGACTCGACCTAGTTCCTTACAATCCTAGACTCTTGACATTATATCTAAAATGACTACAATCCAAGTTTTGAAAAGAACCTAGTTCTCTACAACCGAAGCTCTTGATACCAATCTGTAACACCCGCCCCGAGGGGCATCAGATTGCATAGCGGAAATTAGCAATTTGGTGTTACTAAATAGCATCCGTCACCACGATAATAGAAAATGACTCAAATAATACGTTTACCAAACATGTGTTCCATAATTATTCAGAGTTAAAAGTGCGTTTTGGTCTCACAGAATCGTAACCACCATCTATTACAAACCATGAAAAACAAATTGTTTTCAAATAAAAGACATTGTTTTAGAACCCGGACGAGAGATATTGTATTTTAAAAAGACCATAACACACAAGAAGTCTTCCATAAAATCCATCACCACACGCACGACACCTCCACGCCATTCGTTTGCTCAGCCATGGTTACCTGGATAAACAAGTTTAAAACGTCAACACAAAGTTGAGTAAAATTCATAAGAGTTTAAATAATTCAATCTGAAGAAACTTTGAACACATTATTATTCTTAGAAAACACAAAGAAACAAATCAATGTATAGCACTCTTTTCTTTACGTAATAAGCTCATGACCCAGAATGTTTAACAAAAACAATGTTATTTCATAGCTAAAAGGTGCTCCCAAACAAGGTATTATATGTCATAATACCTACTAATTTCTATAACAAAATGATCCGTTGACTGGGTGGTCACAAAGGATTTCAAATCCCCACTAGGGTTGTCAAACCAAGTAGACTATTTAATGCTTTAGACTTTACCTCACAACAAAGGCCATTAACGATTCAGAAATAAGACTTCGACAATACAACTTAATGCGGAAACAAAAACTCATAATCGGGGTCTAGAATACCATAAATCATATTGTTATCGATTATAAAACAAACATGTATCCCCCTTGCGGGTTTAAAAACATTTAAAAGAATTTAATGCGAGGCTATGAACTACCTTGAAGACAAAATGATCCAAATCATCAATCAATCAACAAGCTTAAACAACTTCACAGGTCTCAATCCGCGACCTATATAGTACAATATAGCGCACGTGACTAAAAGTAGAACTATCATATATATGTATATATATATATATATATATATATAATATAATAATATATTATATATAAATATATATGTGTATATATATATAAATATGTGTATCACTATTACATACATACAATCATATACTAGAATCTCCAAGTGCGACGCAAAATATTTCGCTTTGACTTATTTAACAATATCACAACGTTTTTAATAAAGTTGCCATTTTTAGAAAGCTTGCCAAAAGTAAAGATAATATAACCCAAACTTAGCATTTCATCTTAGTTTAGCTAACATTATGAATCATTTGCTTGTTATAAACTATATTCAAAAGTATACGCAACGTCAAACTTCGTAGTTGACTTTTTACCCAAAAATAACCCAATTTTGACTTGACCGTAAAATCTTCGTTTTTAGGAGTTACAAGGCCTACCTTATATCAAAACGGACCTTAGAACATCCTTTACCATATTCAAAAGCCTAATTTAGAATTCAAAAATTTCTCGACACGCTATGGTCAAGTTAAACTTTCTGGTCAATAAAAGTCAACACAAAGTCATACCAAAACTTGTTTTTACCAAAATCTAACCATTCCAATATGTTTAACTAGTCTAAAAACATGTACTAAAACTATCAAACTCATGTTCATACTTGAAATACTTTCAAACCTATTTTGCACTTGAATCAACTAGCTACAATCACATATATGCAATAACCATCAAATTAATCAACACATAATAACAAGTAAACACTCACAAAGCTAGAACAAGACTTGACTTTGCTTCCCCCTTGACCAAACCTTACGGACGAACAAAAAAGACCAAACCAAACAACCTTTTCAAACCAAACCACTTCAATATAACAATAATCTATCAACTAGAAACACTTCCTTATACACCAAATCAATAGAAATTGACCAAAAACCCAACTTCTTAAATACTCATTGCATGTAAGGTTTCTTTAGTGGGATTTGTAGAGGATTAAACAAGGATTAAAATGGTATAATCAGATTTAAATGCATGTAAGTAACAAATTTTTGACAATGATTTGAGTGTGTGTGTTTGAGTTCGAACGGCAAGAGGAGAGGGAGAGGACAAGAGATTGAAAATTTTGGTAAAATGTTAAATGGGAGTATATGGACCTTATTTATAGAATAAGAGTTTGACTAATTGGCAATTTAGGTCCCTCCTTCTTATTAGTCCTTGCAGAGTTAATACAAAAGCATTTATTTTATAAGTAAATTTGACCAACATATCGGGTAACATCACGTTAGTAAATATTTTAAATCCGTCCCACTAAATATAGTTTAAAACCTTTAATAAAACGTTAAACCTCGTAAAACACGACCTTTAAACACGGTTTTTACAAAAACTCGGGGAAACGACAAAAAATACAAAATTAACATATTTACGCTCTCGGAGCAATAAAATAAATTTTTCTGACTTTCTTAGATGCTAAAAACAAATAGAAACTAAATCACGGAATGAAATTCACCAATAAATGGAAATTCTCATCAACCACATATAGCATAACGACTATAATTATTTACGTAATTAAAAATAACTATCTTAGCTAAGGATAGACGTTGACCTGAAACTCGGGTTGTTACATTCTCCCCACCTTTAGGGAGTGACGTCCCGGCACTCAGCTCGTCTCATCCACTCTCTCCGCTTTGTCCTTACTTGTAAAGAGATGAGGGTACTTCTTCTTAATCTGATCCTCACGTTCCCAAGTAAATTCTGGACCTCTTTGCGAATTCCAACGAACTTTAACTATAGGTATCCGACTCTGCTTAAGTCGCTTAACCTCTTTATCAACAATCTCTACTGGTTCCTCAATCATATGCAACTTATCATCAAGTTGAATTTCTTCCATCGGAACTACAACATCACCTTCCGCTAAACACTTCTTAAGATTCGAAACATGAAAAGTACTATGAATTCCCTTCAATTCTTCAGGCAACTCCAACGTATAAGCTACAGGACCCACTCTAGCTACAATCTTAAATGGCCCAATGTAACGTGGACTTAACTTTTCGCGCTTTCCGAAAAAAATGAGTTAACACCCTGTGTTTTAGGGTCATTCATGACGTCAATAAATTCACTATGTATTTTTAGTATTATACGCGTTTGATTTTAAATCGTAATCATTAAGTTAAATCGCGTAAGCTAAAAATTATCGTTCAATGTAAACGGGCATCAAACAATTAAATGTTTACATCAAGAGAAGTGTTTCAGGTTAATTATTTGAGGATAATTAATAATTTGTTCATTTATTTTTATTGGTGGTAAAGTGTTAAGTTTCACGATATCATAGTTTTAGGCTTTCCGGACACAAATTTTTCTACGCTTCAACTATTACCAACAATTTTACCATTCCCAAAATTTATAATATATCATCACACATAAGCTTATATGGCCGGATATGGTTGAGAAAAACCAAAGAAATATCTAAGTCCAAGACATGTTCCTTGAAATCATGAGATGTTCTCATGATTTAGGAACCAAGAACTCATGTCTACTTTTCCTAATAGTGAACTTGACCAAGACTTTCCTTAAGACCCTCAATATGTCTCTTAGGCTAGTCTTTGCATATATAAAGCAAGTAACTTGCAAGTAAACACATACACTCTCATTTCCTTAGTGAAAAATCAACATATTTCTCCCTTTTTGCTCTCAAAACCCACGGCCAAACTCAATTTCCATAAATAAACCATACAAAACTCATTTACAACATTTACACACATTCCTACTTCATTTCTAAGATGACCTAAGGTGTTTACAAGGATTGGTTAAGCCTTTACAAGGGTTAAGCAAGAATAAAGCAAGATTAGGGTTTTGGTTGAGATTAGGGTTTTTAAGACTTGCAAGTTAGGGTTTGGTTGCTAAACAAGGGTTTAGATCTTGTTGTTCATCACCACACATCATATTAAGGTCATCTAAAACTCTTTATGTCTTTACATTTATGATTTTATGTATATATAAGTTCTATGTAGCAAATCAACATTTAGGAAATGTTTTAACTTGTAAAATGGACTTTTACATGTGATCATGATTTTATATAGTTTTACATATGTTATATGGTTGTTATTATTATGTTATAATAGAAGCATAAAGATTATACACTTGTGGTTTATGTATAAAAGTATATATATAAACTAGTAAATCAAAAGTTCACATAATAAGTTTATGATTGAAAGTAAGGAGAGGACTTGTTATCTTGGACAATATTGGACAAAGTATGGACTAGAGGATTTTAAATATGTGAGACATGTGATAATAAGCATTGTAATGGACTTGTAACAAGGTGGTTATGCTTAAAAGTACAAAAACTAAGTTTAAACATGTTTTTATGAAAAACATCAAACCTTTCTGTTTTAATTCGACACATAACCTATTTATTTTATATTTTTTAAAAATAGTACGTCTCATGACGATTCCAAAAAGGTAAGAAACTCGAAAAACGAATTAATAACGAAGAAGATACGTAGTTTACGAGTTTTACATTAATAAACGGGTTTATAAAAGAACTTTTATAAAAACTCTTTACAAAATACTTTTGATATATAAGATGGGTTATTTTTCACAGATAACACTTATTTTTAGGATTCCAAAACATTTCGAATCATAATTTTTGGATCAATAACGAAGGAGTTATGAATTACGCGAGTTTATATACTTAAATGTATAAAAATACTTTTATAAAACTAAATTTATAATAGTTACTGTTCATCTCAGACATGAACATTTTGAAAACATCATTAATATGATAGAACTTTTAATAACGAAGACGTGCTCAAAAGAATCACTAAAAACAGTGTTAAAACGAATAAAATACGACATTTACGGGCTTTACGATAACTAAATTTATAAAAATAAATTTATAAACTGTCATGAACAATAAAAACAACTGTTCATCAGGGGACTCAAATATTGAATATGTAATATTTTGATAACTCGTCTTAATACGAAAGCGTGGACATAAGAAACAGGCTTAAAACGAAGAAATTGTGTCGTTTTTACTATTGAGCTATTTATAAACGTTTTAACTTTATAAATATGATTTCAAGTGCCAAGGTTATAGAGAACTAGGTCAAATGTTTTTGCTGGACTATAACCGTTTTCAAACATTACATCCACACAAAGGGATTTTCACAGGACATACATACATACACTAGTTGTTGCATTAGTTGATTAGACTAGATGCGTTCATAATTGATATACATGTTATGGTATAAATGTATATAACTATAAGAGTCTTATATTAAATGCTAATATAAGCTATTTTAGATTTTTAGATACAGTCATGTCAAATTCTGAGGATTCTAGGGTTACATACACCACTGTGTCCAGTCCATTTAGAGGGTTGTCAGACATTGGATCTCCGGGGGTCGATGGACCACCCGTGATGCCAGAGGATCCATATGCATATCTGGTAGCTGTTTTTTAGGCCCCACCATCTCCTGAGTACCCACCTTCACCAGAATTTGTTCCAGAGCTGGTTTATCCAGAGTTCATGCCACTAGAGGATGAGGTACTCCTAGCTGAGGAGAAGCCCCTGCCTGTTGCTGCCTCACCCATTGCTAATTCACCAGGCTATGTTCCTAAGTCAGATCCTGAGGAGGATCCGGAGGAGGATGATAATGAGGCCCTGAGGAGGATCCTGCTGATTATCCAGCCGACGGGGGAGACGATGGCGATGATAAGGATGAGTCATCCGATAATGACAAGGATGATGATCTTGATATTAAGGGGGATGAGGAGGAGGAGGAGCACCCAGCTCCTGCCAACTCTATAGCTGTTGCTTTACCAGCTGTTGATCATGCCCCATCTACTGAGGAGACTGAGCCATTTGAGACCGACGAGTCTGCAGCCACACCACCACCGCATCTTGCATACCGGGTTAATGCTAGGATATCAATCCGAGATGAGCCACCTACACCATTTTGGTCAGATACAAAGGTTGCCAAACTTCTTGCTATATATACTCCACCACCATCACCACTTTCCCCATGGTCATCACCACTGCCCCAGATTCCTTCCTCATCACTACCCCCGATACTATCAGCATTACCTGTATCATCATCACCACCTGTTAGTCCTACTTATCCATTAGGATATCGAGCTGCTATGATCCGACTAAGAGCCGAGGCCCCATCTACTTCTTGTTCATCACCGCCACATATCATACTCTCCCACACCAGAGCAGATACACCACCATTAGGTACCCCACCATTAGGGACACCACCACTCTTACCCATACCACTACCTGCTTCATCACCATCTTTGCTGCTACCCTTTGCTGACCATGGAGCGGACAGGCCCGAGGTTTGCTTACTACCTCAGAAGAGGTTATGTTTTGCTTTTGGTCCTAGGTACGAGGTCAGAGAGAGATCGTCTGCTGCTGCCGCTAGGCCGACTGAATGTTTCAGGGCGGACTATGGTTTTGTTGCTACCATGGATAGGGAGGTTAGACATAATCTAGAGAGAGATGTCGGTTATGAGATCACCGACACTTGGGATGAGATGCTGGTAGACATGCCAGGGGCACCAGCGATTGATGACATAGAGTTGGGTCGACGGATGACAGAGTTTGCCACTAGGGTTAGGCAAGATACAGATGAGATCTATGTGAGGTTGGATGATGAGCATACTGAGCGACAGTTGATGGCTGGTCGGCTCAACATGCTGTATAGAGATAGGCGTGCACATGCTCATACAACTCTACTGATGGAGAGAGAGGCTAGGATGTCTCGAGAGGCTTGGGGATGATCCATGTATGCTAGTGATCTTGCACATTCAGAGGTTATGTCATTGCATACTACTGTATTGGGTCAGCATGTAGTGATTACAGAGTTTCAGGTAGAGGACCGCAGGAGACAGGCAGCGATTACCGCCACCCATCCTCCCGCTCCCACTCCCACCACCCCCAGATCTCCCCCCCCTCCCGCGCGGCTCGCCTACTCCCCACCCACTCTCACCCACCCCCCACTAACTCCCCGCCCCCCCCACCCCCCCCCCCACCCCCTCCCATATCCCCCCCCCCCCCCCGCCCCGCCCCCCCCCCCACCACCCCACACTCCCCCCCCCCCCCCACAGCCCCACCCCTCCTCCCCCCCCCCCTCCTCCCCTCGCCCCCGCCAACCCCTCCCTCCCCTCAACCCCACCCCCTCCCCCCCCCACCGCCCCCCCCCCGACTCCCAGCCTCCCACCACCCCTACCACCACGCCGAGCCGCCCAGCCCCCCCCCACCCCCGCCCCGCCCGCCACCCCCCCCCTCCCCCCCTCTCATCACCCCCCCCCCCACACCACCCACCCAAGTCCCACCCCCTCCACCCCACGCACCTCCCCCCCACACCCCCCCCGACCCCCCCTCCCCCTCACCTCCCCCCCCGCCCCTCCCCACCCCCCCCCTCCCCCCCCCCCCCCCGCCTCCCCCACCCCCCCACTCCCACGCCCCCACCCTCCTCCCCCCCCGCCCCCCCCACCACCCCCCCCCCCCCCCCCCCCCCCACTACCCCCCTCCCCCTCCCCCCCTCACCCCCCACCCTCAATCTCCTCCCCTCCCCCCCCCCCTCCCCCCCCCACCACGCCCCACTGCCCCCCACACCCCCCCCCCCCCCCCTCCCCCCTCACCCACTGCCCCCCCCCCCCACCCACCCTAACCCCCTTCCCCCCCCCCCCCCCCCCCCTACCCCCCCCCCCCCCCCCCCCCACCCCCCCCGCCCCCCACCCCAGGCCCCCCCCTCCCCCCTATCACCACCCCCCAACCCCCCCCCCCCCCCCCCCACCACCCCCCCCCCCCCCCCACCCCCTCACCCCCCCCCCCCCCCCCCACCCCCCCCCACCCCCCCACCGCCCCCACCCCGCCCACCCCCACCCCCCCCCCCGCCCACCCCGCCATACCAGCCTCCACACCCACCACCCCCAACATTAATACGTAACAGTCACCCCTCCACTTTGGCAGCGCATCCGGATCCCAGCCCGTGCCCCCTATCCAGCATCCCCCTCGAATTTAAGCCGTCAATCCCCCGAAGACCCCCACTTGAACGGCCCGACCCACCTCGCATCTCATAACAACCGAAGTAGGCAATGCAGCCTTCTGCGCTGACCCAGCAAGCATACTCTGTTCATCTCCACAAGCATGTATAAGGATGGCGAGCACAAGCCTCGTACTACAATGCTCAAAGATGCGATGTCCTGCTGTCTTTAGATCTTGGGGAAAAATCAATGGATGCAGTGCCTGCGCAGTGTCAAAAGTTGTATTGTCAATATACGATACTCAGGTGGGTAGCACAACAGGCAGTGATTAAGAGTTGCAAGCAGCAGACCGCAAAAGACAAGCGGCGATTACAAAGATGCTGGCGGCAGACCGCAGGAGACAGGAGCAGTTCATGGACAACTAAAACTGCTGAAGAGGCTTTAGACCTAGATGACAGAGTTTGAGAGGCAGCAGGGACCATCTAAAGGTCCTGCACAACCCAATGCACCAGAGGAGGCCGGTAGCAGTTCATAGATCATGTTATGGCTAGTTATTTTGTATAGCCTACTAAGTATTACGGGTAATTCCTGGCTAGTATGGATTTAGGTTGTATATTTTATCTTGTAACCTAATCATTATGATCATTTTGTATCTGAACCAATCATGTATGTTGTCCAATCATATATGGAATGGTGGTATTATGTCATGTCTGTAATCGAGTTTATTATGAATGAATGTCGATTTAGCTACACCATTGTTAACTTCAATTCAGTTATATATTTCACTGTGTGTTGTGATCTCTCTTTACTTATTATGTATATGTCATGTCATGGTTATGATTTTGCTAAATCTAACGGGTATTATATTTTCTTGTGATTGAAGAAAATGGCACCAAAAAGAGCCATAAGGTCAAACACAGCCCCAGAAACAACCAACACCACATCTGTCACTAATGCTCAACTTCAGGCAATGATTGACTAAGGCATTACTGCCGCCATGGTTATGATTTTGCTAAATCTAACGGGTATTATATTTTCTTGTGATTGAAGAAAATGGCACCAAAAAGAGCCATAAGGTCAAACACAGCCCCAGAAACAACCAACACCACATCTATCACTAATGCCTAGCTTCAGGCAATGATTGACCAAGGCGTTATTGCCGCTTTGGTAGCACGTGATGCTAACAGAAATACGAATGGCGATGATAGCCATAATTCGGGAACGGGTGTTAGAAGGACATAACGAACTGCCAGTGAATGTACTTACACTGACTTTCTCAAATGTCAACCATTAAACTTCAAAGGCACGAAAGGAGTTGCCAGTCTATCTCAATGGTTTGAAAGAATGGAGTCTGTTTTCCACATCAGTGATTATACAGTTGAGAATCACGTCAAGTTTGCTACTTGCACTCTCCATTCAGTTGGTTTAACATGGTGGAACACTCATGTCAAGACAGTTGGTCATGATGCCGCTTACGGTATGCCTTAGAAAATACTCATGAAAATGATAACTGACAAATACTGTCCTCGAAATGAAATCAAGAAACTGGAAATGGAGATTTGGGATCTGAAGGTGAAGGGTACTGACTTGACAAGTTATACCCAACGCTTTCAGGGATTGGCTTTGTTGTGCGGGAGGATGTTTCCCGAAGAATCTGATAAAATTAAAAAATATGTCGATGGCCTTCCCGACATGATTCATGGGAGTGTAGTGGCGTCTAAACCAAAGACAATGCAAGATGCAATTGAAATTACAACCGAGCTAATGGATAAGAAAATTCACACTTTTACTGAACGTCAGACAGAGAGTAAAAGGAAGTTTGAGGACACCTCAAGGAACACTCATAACCAACAACAACAACAAGACAAGAGGCAGAACACTGGCAGGACTTATACTGCAGGAACTGGTGAAAAGAAACAATATGGGGGATCTAAACCCCTATGCTCAAAATGCAACTATCACCACGACATTCTATGTGCTCCCATATGCCACAAGTGCAATAAAGTCGGCCATCTGGCACGTGACTGCAGGAGCACTACAACCGCCAACAATGCTAATAATCAGAGGGGCACTGGGTCGAGTCAGAAGCCTACTTGCTATGAGTGTGGAGTTCAGGGACATTTTAAGAGGGAATGTCCAAAGCTGAAGAACAACAACAACTATGGTAACCAAGTTAGAGGTGGCAATGCTCCAGCCAAAGTGTATGCGGTAGGGCATGCGGGGACAAACCCAGACTCTAACGCATGACGGGTACGTTCCTTCTAAATAACCGCTATGCTTCTATCTTATTCAATAATGTGCCGATAGGAGTTTTATGTCTACTGCATTTAGCCTCCAAATTGATATTACACCAACTGCATTAGATCACTATTATGACGTTAAACTAGCCGACGGGAGAAGAATTAGGTTGAACACTATCCTTAGGGGTTGTACATTAAACATCCTGAACCACCTATTCAACATAGACTTAATGCCCATAGACCTTGGTAGTTTCGATACTATAATTGGTATGGATTGGTTGGTAAAGTACCAAGCAATCATTGTGTATGCCGAGAAGATCGTTCGTATCCCTAGGGGAAATGAAACTCTAATCGTTCCACGGTGACGGAAGCATCCAGGAACGAGGCTCGTTGGCACATTATCTCGTACACGCAAAACACAAGAATTCAATGCTAAAAAGGATGTCCAGTCTGTTGGACAACGTTACTTCAACAGGAGACTGGTTGGGTGGGTTTTTCACACTATAAATATATGATAATATTATAGTAAAATATATAATATATAAAATAAGTCATAAAAGATAACTCAAGAGCAATGATACGAAAGTTGTATAGAGTGTTCAGGGTCGTTTTATCCCCAACGAGGGGCTGGATGAAAGAATCGATACAATCGAAGACGATTTGAGTTTGAAGCGAAGGAATTGATTTGGAAGGTGGAAAAAGTCAATTAGATAACTAACGAACCTAAAAGTTTAAGAATAAAACCTAGAATTATTGATTAAACTTAGGAAAAAACGAGGGCCCGATCCGAACAAAAGAGGAAAAAACTAAAATCGTTAAAAAATAACCCTACGGAAGAACTTTTTCACTTCTAAACTACTCTACGTAGACAAATAACGAAGAATGAAAAAGCACTAGAACGAAAAACGGAGTTCGTTTGACCCGCAAAATCGAGTCAAAAACAAAATTCCCGTAACCGGGGACCCGTTTCATAAAGGATGTCAAATTGTATTAAAAATGATCCCTCACAGAACAATTTTATATTTTTTCCTAGGATAACTAGTTGACAAAAGATAAATTTCTAAAAAGCATAAAAATATTTTTTTTTTGAAATTTTGTATTTTTTATGAAATTAATATAAACTTTTAACGAAATTTAAATGTGTAAAAATTATTAAACGATTACTAAAAATTCTAAAAATTACAAAAAATACTTTACTCCTATAAGTTCCTACGAACAATGAAAAAACACAAAATAGCTGAAGGAATAAGCCGAAAATAAGCTAAAACAGCTTATTATCTTATAAGCCTCAAAGCCCTTCCTAAGTAGTATCAAAACGCCTTGGTCTTTAACGAAAAAGGACCCATAGGCGCCTAGTGGTAAGGTGTGTTGGTAAGTGGGGATGTTCAGCTTAGGTCCGGGTTCGAGTCTTGCTCCACCCGGGCCACGTCTTTAGTGTCTTCACCTTTATTTTTTCGAAAACTCGCAAAGAAGCAAAAGTTGTTAAGCTATTGGGGGATTATACACTTTGTCACTAGAGCCTTTTATGAAAAAAAGCATGTGAATTAAAGCTTAAATTAAGCTCAAACTTGACAGTTTAGGCTTATTTGGGCTTAAAGGCTAAAAAAAAAAAAGCTAAGTACCTTTTGGACTTAGGGACATATAAGCTAGACTAAGGACTTGATAAGCCTAAAAGGGGTATACCTAACCCTTTTAAGCTATAAAAAGTGGAAAGCTTAACATACTAAATTAGCAGGGACAAAGGATCTTAATGACTGAAATGCTTAAAACAAGCTTAAAAGGGCAAAAGCACTAAAATGGGCATTCAATTAAGCTAGCAAAAGGGAAATAAGCCAACTAACAATCTAACTTAACCTAAATAACCACTAGGAAACAATTTGAGCTTATGGAACAAGCTCAATAAGCCAAAATCAAAAAATAAGCAATCCCTCAGCCTAAGTTATGTGAAAACAGCCAAAAGGCAAGTTTGTGCTTAAAAATAAGCACACAAATGAGCTTTCTAAGGTCTGAAACTTTGAGGGCTTATTTAAGAGCTTATAGACTCTTAAATATAAGCCAATAAGTGTGCATGAAGTTGTGCTTAATGGTGAGAAAAATAAGCCTAAAGTCTCCCGAGCTGTTGCACCAGGGAGCTTTAAGGCAAATCTCAAGGCTTATTTGGACATGTTATTTTAGAAGCTGTCAAATTAAGATTAAACACAACCTAATAGCTCAAAAAGATTGAGATGGTCTTGATAGGGGTTTTTGTGCACCAATTTCCAAACACTTTTAAAAATCATTTTTACTTGCTTATTTCTGTTGGTGAAAAAGGTCTTTATGGTTTTTTAGAAAAACTGTGTCACCAAAAAGTACTTTGGTGATTTTGACCCTTAGTAAGTACAAAGGAACAAAGGGCTTTTGACAGCCCTTTTTTAACACACAAAATACACACTTTTTGAGTCTGAACATTGATTCAAAACCTGCAGCTTCAGCACTGCCTAAAGAAAACTAAATCTTCAGCGCTCTCATCCAAAACTGAACATGCTTTTATGTTAAGTGTCAGTTCAGTTTTTGCATCTAACCTTTAGATTGCTTAAGTGAAGTAACTGAGCAATCACATATGTCTCATTCATGGATTTGCATGAGCATTTGTGGTTTTGCCGCCTTCGCCGGAGCACATATTGGTTAACTCAAGAACTGAACAAAACTGGTTTATTTAATTCAGTTCAGTTTTGAAAAATAATTTTATCCAAGTCTTCAGCTATCTCTCGAGTGAATTAACTGAGCAATCACGCATGTCTCATTTATGGATTTGCATGAGAATTTGTGGTTTTGTCGCCTTCGCTGGAAGATTGATGATGATAAAGGTTACCAATCATTTCAGCATGACTCAAACACCAAACCTGAACCTAGTCCAGCTTTTTCAAAACATCAATCTCAATGTCAGTTTATGATTTTCAAAAGTAATATTATTTTAAAAAACTAATTTCCTTTACAAAGAAGTTGTTGAATTAAAATATATTAAAAAGGGATGTCCAAAAGTTAGAATGACCTCATCATCTTTCTCTCACCTACTTTTACAGTTGAATAGACGGCTGTTCACTGTTCTATGTATTAGAAGCATGATGTGCTGACTTTCATTAAATACAAAGTTTAGCACACATGTTGAAATCAAACCCTAAACATTCCTATAATTGTAACACCTCAAATGATAATCATAAATTCTCAAAGGAAATTTTGTAATTTCATCAATCATATAAATTAAAACAACCTTTCACAACCCACTCTCACAAATTCATCAAGAACAAACAACAGACACACCTCAAACCAGATCAAATCCTCAAAACCCTAACTACTCAAAAATGACTGAATCATCATCACCTGACATTACTCCCAAGGAAGAACATGTCACTCTTGATAGACCTGAAAGCCTAAACCTTTTCTTACCTGCTACTCAGGTTGAATTCACCTTTGATGAATTCACTTTCACCACCAATAATGAAGTTGCACTCATATATCCCTCACATCCCAACCAAGAATACTTTATGGTTGTATCTGACTTCATTTCAAAATGATGTCTAAAGGAAGCATTCACAAGAGCCCCAACTCAATACCAAGAATACCTAAGAGAATTTTGGTATACAGTTAAGACCTTAGAAGACTCTAAGGTTTGGGTTTCCACTCCTACAGGTGGAGTCAGATGAGAAATAGGCATTACTACCTTTAGAAATGCTATTAGGGAACATTATCTTCCTCACTCGAGTATGTATGTTCCCTCACCCTCTATAACAACTATAAGACCTTGGTTTGCAACAATAGGGTATAGGGGAGAGATTAGGGTAAAAGGAACTCTCAAAAAGAGTTGCCTTCCTCTTAGGTGGAAGTTATTGATGGCTCAAATCATGCAGTGCTTAGGTGGTAAAACAGGTGGCCTAGATCAAATATCCAATAAGGATGCCATTATCTTATATTGTATGGCTATTGGGGTACAGGTGGATTATGCCAAGATCCTATGGGATGATCTAATTCATAAGCTAAACAAAAAGACTAAGGAAAAGATTGTTCCCTATCCTAGGTTTATATCTCTTCTCCTAGAACATATGGCGCCTGAATATGAAAATAAGGAACTCACCATCAACCCTACTCAAGTCTTCAGTGTTTACAACTGGACACTGAAGCCAAACCAACCTAAAGAACCTCCCTTCACTGACCACATGAAGGCCATCTACAATCTAGATGTGCCTGTGGACTCCAAAGCTCCTAAATACTCTTCTTCAACTGAAGAGGCTCCCCAAGGCAAAAAGCCTAGAGCTAAAAGTAGACTTAGAAGACAACAATCTTCAAAACACACATCTGAGTCCACCACTGATGCATCTAAATCTCAATATGGCCATTCAAAGAACGAAACTAAGTCCAGTTCGGCCATGGACACAAGCCTAAGCCATCCTTCACCTCCTACACCAGTGGTTGGTGAAATACATAAAGATGCACAGCAAGTAGCTGGTGGCCCAACATCTTTAGGGCCACAAGTGAAGAAGGAGCCCACCCTCAGCTCAGTAATGGTATGTCTACACTTACTATTATTTGAACCTGTTTAATTTAGCTTCTTTCATTTACACTTTGAGTCTGCATCAGGACATGATGCTTTAGTAGATTCCATAACTAAAGCTAATCCTGGACTATCTGCTCCTAATGATTCCATATCTTCATAACAAGATATGGTTGAAGGAACCAAAAACCATTCACTTAATCACATATTTGCAGGGTCTAATCCAAGTGTTCTTGTAGATAAAACCAAATCTGCTGGAGATGGGTTAAAAACTGCCCACACAGATTCAGGTGCAAGCAAGAAGTCAGAAGCTGATGAAATATCAAAGAAAATAAAGCTGGAGGATTTATTGGATCTTTTGAAAGACACAAGATCTTCCTTCTTCACTCCTGACTCCCCAATAAATGAACCAATTATTGTTTCAGATGAAAGTGAAGAAGAGGAAGTTGAAAAAGCTAAACAACCTCCAGCTACCTCTCAAGATGTCCCTAAAGACACTTCAGTCCCACATCCTCCATCTCCAAGATCATCTCAAATTCAAGAGTTAATGGCTCAGGTTCATTTACTTCAATCTTAGAAGAATGAGCTAGAACACCTAAAGGCAGCAGCTAAAGCTGAAGCTACATCACTAAAGGCCAAGCCCTCATATCTAGACATTAACCAGCTTACTACTCTTTTGGTAACTTCTCTAAAACCTAAACTCGCTAAGCTCTTAGCTTTACATGGCTTTGCTAGCTGTTTACCAACTGAACTGAAAGAGCTCCCGTCTAAAATCACTAAATTAAGTGAGGAAATTAAAGAGCTAAAGCAGCATGTTAAAGACATAGAATTAGAGCTACGTGGGGATCTCCAAGAGATTCCATCAAAACTAGAGACCTTCACTTCTACTATCTCCAGTCTCTCATCCTAAGTTGCTGATATGAAGAACATTCAATGGGAACTTCCAGTAGAGTTTCTTGATTTACCACATCTGGTATCTTCAGTTCAGGAAAAGCTCAAGACTTTGGATTCTCTTCCAGGTCTTTTGAAAAAGGTTACCAATACCTTAAATAGGTTTGCCACTCTGGTGGAAAATGCATCAGGAGCCACAACCATGAGTGTTCCTTCAGCAGTTAAAGCAACTGCTTCACCTACTGAGGGGGAGAAAGGTGCCAATACAAACTTAAAAAATGAACTAGTTGATCTCTTGGGCATAGATATTGTCACATAGTATTACAACAAGAAGTTACTCTATGAAAAATACTATGAGAAGATGAAGAAAAGAAGACAAAGCTCCAAGATCATCAACTGTGATGTTCTTACTGAAAAGGGCCCTATCTCACTGAAGGTATATAGGGAAGATGAGACAGCTGAAGTCATTAAAAAATTCAAAGCCAGTGACTTATAGCTGGCTGAATAGAGAGAGGTAGTACAAGCTTGTCCTGATAGAAAATAAAAAGGATAGAAAACTATCTATGAGGTGATAAAGACAAGAATGGAATACCTTGAACAAACTGAAAAGGAGATACATATTGACTTCAACAAATCCCTTCAAGAACAAGACCCTCTGGATGAGCTAAATGATATAGCTAACAAGAAAAGAAAAAGAACCGGTGATTCAACAAACCATTCCAGGTCATCAAAGAAACACAAGTCATCAAGTTCAACATAAAGAAGAGGTTCAATGAGCAATAGGAACATCAAGTGTAATAATCTTTTGTATTGACTTTATCTTTTGTAAAAGTAATGTAATGGAAGTTGAAATGAATGGTTATCAGTTTATGTTGTTCAATTAATATCAGTTATGTAAGAAGAAGTTGTTTTGCTCACTTACAACTAATTTTAACTTAGGCTATTTATATATTCAAATAGGGGGAGGTTGTTGGGTTTAGTTCCTAAGCCCTTCAGTCTTTGAGTAGATTTAAATATAAAATCCCCTAAGTTACTCAAGCTAAAGTAGTTCAGTTTGAGATACTAAAGTTTCATCAGCATCAGCTCTTCAGGTCCTTAGAAGATTAGAAAGTATCTTAACTTCAGTGTATGCAGCGGTACAGAAACTGAAGAAGGCCCTTGGTTGGATCTTCAGTTCAGCTTGGTTGACAATTCTAAGCTGAACGTAGTCTATCTCCTTAACAGAAGTTGAAACATAAGTTTCACTTCTAGAAGGTTTACAAGGCGGGAAAAAGATTGCTTTATGCCAAAAGGAATAAAGCAATCTCCCTTGGAAAAGGTGCTTCTAAAGTCAGCAAAGAAGTACATTTACTTTTCCTTTAAGGACTATACATGGTACTTTAAAGCATGTCAACATTTAATGTTATCTCAACCACCCATTAGATGTGTTACACGCGTACTAGGTTAACTTGTAAACCCTAATCTCTTTGCCTATAAAAGGAAAGAGATTCTCAGAGTAAATGTTATCTCTTCCAATTAATGTGAAAACACATTAAAGAGTTCATTTATCTCTCAAACAAACAGACTCGTACCACTAAAAGCTGAAGCTTCAGTTTTGGTCATAACAAGTTTGTTTTTTTAAACTCTTAACATAGGTTAAGGTTTAAGTTCGAAGAAGATAACACCCCAATTATCATTCAACCACCTTGCTATTCTGCAAGCAAGGTGTGTCATAGATTCTTTATTTGATTCTAATAAAAGTCTATACGTTGAAAAGTATTTCTGTGTGTTTTAAACTTGTTCTTTATATTGTTTATATATATTCGTTTAAAACTCACTTCGTTGCCATGAAATGTGATTAGTCTAAATTGATAAACTATATATCACATTTCAAGGGACCAACATAAATTAACCTCACTACGGTTAGTAAATGATAATCAAGAACAAGTTCTAGAGCTACTAAATTACCCGCTCTCTCATAAAATATGCAAAAGAAATGCATAAAGGCTAGAATACACCTCACAATTTAGTGGACTGATTTTTGTGCTACTTATAAAGTCAATCTGGGTAGGATTTGCCTTACTAAGTGTATACATTTTTTAATTTGGAAAACTATATATTAAAACTTTTTTTTATGTAAAATATCAGTTCAAAGTGTAGCTAGATTACAGGGCAAACATGGAGGAAAATGATATATTTAATTTTTCATATTTGGCTCCTCTCCACACTTAAGTTGAACATTGCCCTCAATACGATAAATATGAAAAATAGGAAAAATTAAAGGAAACGAGAACTTCCCAAGGCAGTAAAATTTATAGCTGCAAGAGAGCTATTCCTGAGCGAACATTTTCTTCTCCTTCATTTTCTTTAATATAAGCTAATTACCTGCATGTTGGAAACAAGAAAAGTATCGGTCACTTCCAAGTTATAATAGTCTTAGCCCGTAGTTTGTTATATGATTAGTCTAGTAAGCTAGTCTGGCCCAAGGCCCATGGAAAGCCCGTTAAGGCCCATGGCCGGCCATGTATGTAGAATATATACCCTCTCCATGCCTTGGAGAGGGTGGTTGGTTGTTTCATTTCTTATTTTCACACACTTAATAATATTATCATCTTTCTCTCTCTAGAAACTTTCCAACCCACTTCTCTCTCTAGTTCTTGCATAATATCAAAGATTACTAGTATTCTTCAATTGGTATCAAGAGCCATGGAGTGGTGTGTTTAGTTTTTGTGTTTGTCTTTTGATTTGTGTTCAAAACCTTTACAAAGAGCAAAATCTTGATTTAAAATTTTTCGGCTTAAAAACCTTAAAGTTGTCATTTTTCTTGTTCCTATAGGGTTAGTAACACTAGTTGTACAAGATTTTTTGCAAAAAACCAATCAAAAATGTGTCTTTTTGAGTTTTGAAAATTTGGGTTTCGTCTCAGTTACAACCGAACTAGTCTTGTCTGTTGGAACCGAACTAGTAGATCGAACGAGTTAACCGAACTAGTTAACCGAACCAGTGGAACCGATCTAGTTGATTTTAGTTGTAACCGAACGAGTTGTTCTAGTTGGAACCGAACGAGTTGTTATTAGTTGGAACCGAACGAGTTGTTTTAGTTGGAACCGAACGAGTTGTTATTAGTTGGAACCGAACTAGTTTTGTGAGTTAGAACCGAACTAGTCAATCTGTGTTGGAACCGAACTAGTGAACCGAACCAGTGGAACCGATCTAGTTTGTTTGTGTTGGAACCGGAATAGTTAATCGAACCAGTGGAACTGAACTAGTCTTTCTGTTTGACAACCGAACTAGATAACCAAACCAGTGGAACCGAACTAGTTAGTTCTTTGACAACCGAACTAGTTAATCGTTTTAGGAACCGAACTAATCAACCTTCTTTGAAAACCGGACCAGTCAAAACCTATCAACTTAAATTTCTAAATTATACGGTTATTTCTTTGACTTGTAAAATCCCGTGAAATAGTAACTTGTTTTCTCGGTTTTGTCGAGAATTATAAAATCCAGTGTAGTTTCAAGAATTACTTCAAGACTCGACAACTACATAATCAAACACAATTTCTTTCTACCACCGATCGATCAATTAGTAATCTTTTTGATACCACGTTATCAATGACGACTCTTGTTGATAAATCACTTTTCTCGGGTGGTGACAATAAACCATCGATGCTTGAAAAACATTTGTATGATTCATGGAAAAGTAGAATGGAACTTTATATGATGAATAGACCACATGGTAGAATGATCCTTACTTCCATTGAACAAGGTCCACTCGTCTGGCCATCAATCACAGTGGATGGTGTCACAAGACTTAAGGAATATACTGAGCTCACCCTTGCAAAAGCCATTCAAGCTGATTGTGACATCAAAGCAATTAATATCATTCTCTAAGGCCTTACAATAGAAATTTATGCTCTTGTGAGTCAACATTATGTAGCCAAGGATCTTTGGGAGAAGATTAAACTGCTCATGCAAGGAACGTCGTTAACAAAGCAAGAACGAGAGTGTAAGTTGTACGATGAATTTGATAAGTTCACTTACAAGAAAGGAGAGTCGTTACACGAGTACTACTTGAGATTCACACTGCTACTCAATGATATGAACATCTACAAGATGCCACTGGAGCAATTTCAAGTTAATACCAAGTTTCTGAACACACTTCCTGATGAATGGAGCAAATTTGTTACTGATGTTAAGTTGGTCAAAGACTTGCATACTACCAATGTTGATCAGCTTCATGCTTACTTGGAACAACATGAACGACATGCAAATGAAGTTCGTTTGATGCATGAACGTAACTCCGATCCTCTTGCTTTAGTTGCATCTCACCAAATAACACAGTCACCTTATCAAACTCATCAACACACTTACCAAAACACTCAACTTCAACCACCAGCTTCAACATATCCATCTCCACAGTATGGTTCACCTTATCAGTCTCAACAATACTCAACTCATCAATCATCAACACCTCTTTCAGTAACTTATCCATCCAATGATTTTCAATCATCAATTCACCACAACGTTTATTCTCCATCATCATCCATCCCTCAATTGGAATATCCTCCCCAAATTAACCAACAATCTGAATTTTCCCAACAAGACTCCGGTCTAATTGTTCCAGTGTTCCAGAAAGGTGATGATCCCATTGATGCCATCAATCACATGATGTCGTTTTT
>BQNB010049387.1:0-42061 GCA_026074375.1 Tanacetum coccineum
GAAAAGTTTAAACAAGCTTATAGAGTGTCAGATAGTTTACAATTGTAAGAAAGGTTTAGGCTATGGAAATTATAGTGCAGTTCCACCTCTCTACATAGGAAATTTCATGTCTCCAACACCTGACTTGTCTTTTATTGGTTTAGATGAGTTTGTTAATAAGCCTGTAGTTGAGAACTGTAAAGCTATGTCGAGTGAAGAAGATCCTAAGGTAGTTAGGAAGAATGATGATGCCCTACGTTTTGAAGAATGGGTCTCAGATGATGAGGAAGAGGATGTGTCTCAGCCTAAAATTGAAATAAAACAGTTAGGCCTAGTATTGTTAAGAAAGAGTTTGTCAAATCTAAACAACCAGAAAAAAACTACGAGGAAAACTATTAAACAAGTTGAGCAACATAGGCAAAACACTCACAGTCCAAGAGGCAATCAAAGAAATTGGAACAATATGATGTCTCAAAAACTAGGAAGCAATTTTGAGATGTTTAATAAGGCCTGTTATGTGTGTGGAAGCTTTGATCATTTGCAGGTTGATTGCAATTACCATCAAAAATAGTTTCAAAATCAAAGGATGGTAAAACCTATTTGGAACAATGCTCAAAGAGTGAATCATCAAAACTTTGCTAAAAAGACTCACCCCTGTACTAAAAAGAACATGGTTCCAAGAGTAGTACTAATGAAGTCTGGCTTAGTATCAATTAATACTGCTAGACAAAATATTTCTAAAACAACAGTATTAGTTAATACTGCTAGACAAGTTAATACTGCTCACTCAAAAACAATAGTGAATGCTGCTAGACCAATGTCATATCTTTCTAAAACAACACATTCAACTATTAAGAGGCCCATTCATAAGAACAAAACATTTAAAAATAGTAATATTAATCAAAGGGTTAATACTGTTAGGGGTAAAAAAATTAATACTGCTAGGCCAAAAGTAGTAGTTAATGCTGTTAAGGGAAATAATTTTAATACTGTTAAGGCCTCAGCTTGTTGGGTTTGGAAACCAAAGCATAAAGTTTTAGACCATGTTTCTAAACACAACAGTGCATCAATCACCCTAAAAAGTTTGATTATGTTGATGCACAAGGCAGATCTAAGTTAGTGATGGCTTGGGTCCCCAAAAGAAACTGATTTTTTTACCTAATGTTCAGGGCAATCCACAAATGGATTTACAGGATCAAGGAGTAATTGATAGTGGATGCTCAAGGCACATGACGAGGAACATGTCCTATCTTACAAACTATGAAGAGATAGATGGAGGATATGTTGCTTTTGGAGGGAACCCCAAAGGAGGGAAACACAGGAAAAGGTACAATTAAAACTAGTAATTTAGATTTTAAAAATGTGTATTTTGTGAGAGAGTTAAAGTTTAATCTCTTTAGTGTCTCACAAATGTGTGATAAAAAGAATAGTGTTCTTTTTAATGACACTGAATGTATTGTTTTATCTCCAAACTTTAAGTTAATTGATGAAAGTCAAGTTTTACTTAGAGTTCCTAAAAAGAACAATATGTATAGTGTTGATTTAAAGAACATAGTTCCTAAAGGAGGTTTAACTTGCCTTTTTGCAAAAGCCACATCTGATGAATCTAAACTTTGGCATAGAAGGCTAGGTCACTTAAATTTTAAAACCATGAATAAATTGGTTAAGGAAAATCTTGTAAGAGGTTTACCTTCCAAACTTTTTGAAAATGATCAAACCTGTATTGTTTGTCAAAAGGGAAAGCAGCACAGAGCCTTTTGTAAGTCTAAAACAGAGAACTCAATCAGTCTTCCTTTACATTTGTTGCATATGGAGTTATTTGGTCCAACATTTGTAAAAAGCCTTAAGAAGAAAATGTATTGCCTAGTTGTCACAGATGATTACAGTAGGTTTACATGGTTTTCTTTCTAGCTACTAAGGATGAGACTAGTGGCATTCTTAAGCCCTTTATAACTGGGATAGAAAATCTAGTAGATCACAAGGTTAAGGTAATTAGATGTGTTAATGGAACTGAGTTCAAAAAATAGAGAAATAAATCAGTTTTATGAAATGAAGGGTATCTTGATACAATTTAGTGTAGCTAGATCTCCTTGACAAAATGGAGTTGCTGAGAGGAGGAATATGACACTAATTTAGGATGCTAGGACTATGTTAGATGATTCTAAGTTGCCAACTACTTTTTGGGCAGAAGCAGTTAATACTGATTGCTATGTGCAAAATAGAGTGTTAGTAGTTAAGCCTCATAACAAGACCCCATATGAACTTCTTCATGGTAAAACACCAACTTTAAGTTTTATGAGACCATTTGGGTATCTTGTTACCATTCTTAATACCATAGATCACTTAGGAAAATTTGATGGTAAGGCTGATGAAGGTTTCTTTGTTGGATACTCTTTGAATAGTAAAGCCTTTAGAGTATTCAATAGTAGAACAAGGATAGTGGAAGAAAACTTGCATATTAGGTTTAGTGAGAGTACACCTAATGTTGTTGGTAGTGGACCAGATTGGCTATTTGATATTGATGCACTAACAAGAACAATGAATTATGAGCCAATTGTTGCAGGTACACAGTCTAATGGTTTTGCATGTATAAAAGTAAGTGATAATGCAGGTCAAGCAAGAAAGGAGACAGAACCTGTTAAAGATTATATTTTGCTATCATTATGGACTGCTGATCCACCATTTTCCTAAGATCTAAAGAGTTCTCATGATGATGGATCCAAACCTTTATGTGATGATGGAAAAAAGGTTGATGAAGATCTAAGAAAAGATAGTGAATGCAAAGATCAAGAGAAGGATGATAATGTTAACCGCACTAACAATGTTAATACTGTTAGTTCAACTCTTAATGCTGCTGACACAAATAAAGTTAATGTTGTTGGTAGAAAAACAAGCATTGAACTTCCATTTGATCCAAATATGTCTGCTTTGGAAGATTATAGCATATCTGACTTCTCAAGAGATGATGAAGATGATGGTGCAATGGTTGACATGAACAATTTAGATACTACAATCCAAGTCAGTCCTAATCCTACTACAAGAATTCATGAAGATCGTCTTCTTAATCAAGTGATTGAAGATTTGCAATCAGCTACACAAACAAGAAATATATTAAAGAATTTAGAGGAACATAGGTTTGTTAGTACTATTCAACAAAGAACAAACCATAAAGACCTTCAAAACTGCTTGTTTGCTTGCTTTTTATCATAAGAAGAACCCAAAAAGGTAATTCATGCATTGAAGGATCCAAGCTAGATAGAGGCTATGCAGGAAGAGCTTCTACAATTCAAGTTACAAGAAGTTTAGACTTTAGTAGATTTACCAAATGGAAAAAGGGCTATAGGCTTTAAATGGGGTTTCAGGAATAAAAAGGATAAAAGGGGAATTGTGATAAGAAATAAAGCAAGATTGGTTGCTCAAGGGTACACACAAGAAGAAGGGATTGACTATGATAAAGTCTTTGCCCCTGTTGTAAGAATTGAAGCAATTAGGCTATTTTAGCTTATGCTTTATTTAAAGATTTTGTAGTGTATCAAATGGATGTAAAAAGTGCTTTTCTCTATGGAAAGATTGAAGAAGAGGTGTATGTATGTCAACCACCAGGATTTGAAGATCCAGAATTTCCTGATAGAGTATACATGGTTGAAAAAGCACTATATGGACTACATCAAGCTCTTAGAGCTTGGTATGAACCTTGTCAACATATCTGTTGGACAATGAGTTTTAAAGAGGGAAAATTGACAAGACCTTATTCAAAAGGTACAAAGGTGATATTTTGTTAGTCTAAGTTTATGTGGATGATATCATCTTTTGTTCAACAAAGAAGGAGCTATGAATTACATTTGAGAAGTTGATACATAAGAAATTTCAGATGAGTTCTATGGGAGAACTTACATTCTTCTTGGGATTATAAGTGTAGCAGAAGAAGGATGTCATATTCATTAGTCAAGATAAATATGTTGCTAAAATTTTAAAGAAATTTAGGTTTACAGAAGTCAAGACTGCAAGCACACCAATGGAAACTCAAAAGCCTCTGCTCAAGGATGAATATGGTGAAGAAGTGGATGTTCATATGTATAGGTCAATGATTGGTTCATTGATGTATCTTACATCTTCAAGACCTGATATCATGTTTGCAGTGTGTGCCTATGGTAGATACCAAGTCAATACAAAGGCTTCACATCTTCATGCTATGAAAAGGATTTTTAGGTACTTAAAAGGTCAACCAAAGTTGGGCCTTTGGTATCCAAAAGATTCTCCTTTTAATTTGGTAGCATACACTGATAGTGATTATGCTGGAGCAAGCTTGGATAGGAAGTCTACAACAGGAGGTTGTCAATACCTTGGATGTAGATTAATATCATGGCAGTGTAAGAAATAGATAGTGGTGGCAAATTCTATAACAGAAGCTGAGTATGTGGCTACTTCAAGTTGTTGTGGATAAGTGATTTGGATTCATAATCAATTACTTGATTATGGGTACAATTTTATGCATACCAGGATCTTTATTGACAATAACAGTACTATTTACATAATTAAAAATCCTGTTTTTCATTCAAAAACAAAGAATATAGAGATTAGACATCATTTTATTAGAGATTGCAATGAAAAGAAATTGATTCAAATGGTAAAAATCCATACTGACAAGAATGTTGCAGATTTGCTTACAAAAGCTTTTGATGTAAGTAGATTTCAATATTTGATTGCTAGTATTGGAATGCTAAATCCTTAAAGTCTTTTATCTCTTTATGTTTTTGTAGAGTTTTTATGAATTAGTACTGTTATTTATACTTAATACTGCTGAGTTTCTACTATTAGTTATACTAAATACTGTTAGGTATAATTAATACTGTGATAATTGTGAAAATTGCTATGGCTTATGTTTTCTTGGTCTTTAGACTAACATTTTACAGGATAAGTAAAGAAAAGTGTTAGATTGATGATGGAAAAGCTGTTTGAAATGGAATTGGAGTAATACTGGTGACTCAAAGTTAATGCTGCTCCCAATAGGCTTATTCACAATATTCACGTTCACTCGCAAGTGATTAATGGTCCATGATGGTGGGTGTCTTTTGGCTTAAAGGGACTTAGACAACAGATGAAATAATATATCAGGATATATATCAGGATAGCATACAGTTGGAAAAACACTTGTATTCATGGTTTATAGCATGTATCCCCCTCACGGGTTTATGAAAAAATTAGAAGATTTAAAAGCAAGGCTATGAACTCACCTTAACAGGAAAATCTTATTGATGGCAAAAGTATATCAAGTGAAAGTAACGGCTTCGTCACACAACCTGGGGTAATATGTCAAGTCTTAGTGTGATTGTTTATATTTCAAGACTTTACGGAGTTTAACATACATATTTGGTTTAGTAATTTATGGAAATATTGTATCACTGTTTGGGCTATCATAATTCAGAGGTCATGCAGTATCGTTTGAGGAGCTAGAGCACTTTAAATTGTAATTCAAGCAAACTCATCAAAACGAATACCCAAATGATACCCCTCACATGAAATTCCCTAGTAGTGTGATACGATAAGATTTTAAGTTTCTTCAAAAGTTGGTCGATGATAAATTACATTAAATATATAACGTAATTAATTTATAATGCGTCGATCGTTGATTAATAACGACAAATGTGTCGGGTTTTATCAAAATTGAGTTTTATAATATTAATATATATTTTTATAATTTGTCTAAAATTTTTTTATTTTATATTTTTAAGAATACAAAAATGACAATATATACCCTTGGTTTATAAACTTTTACAAGTTTAGTCATTTAAGTATATATAACTTAAACCTTTAACTTTCGAAATTAGCAAAATAGGTCCTTATAGTTATAACTTTAGAATAATGACATTTTCAGCCCCTTTAATTATAAAGTTTAGAAAGTTATGATATATACCCCTATGCATGAAAGCTTTTGCAAAACAAGTCCAAAAAGCCATGCAAGCTTATTTTTGGATTCCAATTGATATTTGCAGGTTATATCTTATTAGAATAAGTTAAAATAAGATGTTTTAACGTTACAAAAGTTTAGAAAAAGGATTCATTATTTAGAAAATCAAAACGGGTCATTTTTTGGGTTTTAATAAAAAACACATGGGTTTGAGGATTCAAGGCTTCAAGTAAGAGTTTATATATGATATTAAGAGTATTATGAACATTCTAATACAAATTATAAGCTTATTGAACAAGATCTTAGGCTTACTTGAGCTAGAATGGGTCGAAATGGGGTTTTCAGGTTCGTATGCCTAGTAACGACTTCAAGGCTTCGTTTTTCTTGATTCTTGGCTTCTATTATGAGCTTAGGGACTTCACTTCTTCCTTCTTGGTCTGAGTTAAGACTCCATTGATGAGTATATGAGTTTTTGAGGTGTGGTTTGAATGCATATGTATGTATGCGTATTTATAGTACTTGAACACCCTTAGGGACCAAGTTTTCTTGGTGTGGTGGCCAAGGGTTATATGTAGATGACTAACAATAGCTTGGGATGAGTATTGAGGCCTATGGGGGTGTAGATATGAATGGTGGAGGGTGTTGGAGGTCACGGCTAACCTTAAGGTGACAAGGAGGTGACGTGGCTTGCTTGGTGGCCAAGAGAAGGAGTAGAGGTGCTTGTAAGGTGCTTAGGGCTGAAGTAGCTTAGTCATGGAAGTACTTGAAGTGTTTGATTGGTTTAAAATGGGCAAAATGAAGAGAAAAAGGGTGGCGAGTTTGGTTTAGGGTTTTAGGTTTTGAAACATGGTTTAGGGTTAAGTTTAAGATTAGATTAGGGTTAAGATTAGTACTAGGATTAAGGTTTAGTGTTTAGGATTAAGGTTTAGGGTTTAGTTTTAGGTTTAAAGTAAAATTAGGGTTTAGGGTTTCGTTTAAGGTTTATGGTATTAGATTAGGGTTTATGGTTTTAGATTTGGGTTTAAAATGACTTAGGGTTTAGTTTTAAGGTTTAGAAGTCATGCATTAAGTGTTTGAACCTTGTGCTAGAGTGGTGGTAAGAAACTAAAGTGATTTAGGAGGTAAAATGATCTAGTTTGACTTTCTTGCATCACTGACTTGTACATTAAGCTTTAATGAGTTGTACATTGACTTAGAGGGAAAATATGATTCAATCATGGTGCATTGTACACTTGTACACATGCTTTAACGGTTTGTACATTTATTTTATATGTATTCATTACATATAATTTGGGTTTTGATATAAACGTTAACGTTTAATGCTTGTTTTAATATAACATCATAAATGGTACGTTAAATTGATAATGTACTTGGTAAAATGATATTAAGATATAGACTTGACATATTAGGAGGTTTACATAATGTAAACGTAGATATAGATAGCATTGGTTGAGGTTGTGTGAGCCCGTTTACTTTAGAGATACAAGTTACGTTGCATAATGAGATAAAGCAAAAAAATTCCCTGTATAAATGTGGTTTACCGTGCATCTGAATTAATAGATGGATAATACAGTGCATCTAATTTAATAGATGGATAATTACATTGATGAAAATTATGGGTTGTTATAGTCTCTCTCCCTTAAAAGAAATCTCGTCCTGAGATTTAGTTGGATGTCGGAGTGATGTTTGAAAATAGATGTGGATACTTGACACGAATTTGATCTTTGCGTTCCCATGTAAATTATGGTCCTCTTTTAGAGTTCCATCTTACTTTAACGATAGGAATACGACTTTGTTTCAGTTGCTTGATTTCTCGATCCACAATTTCTACTGGTTCTTCCACAAAATTGAGTTTGTCATCATCGAGTCGAAGCACTTTTATTGGAATGACAAGAGATTCATCAGATAAGCATTTTTTTAGATTAGAAATGTGGAAAGTACTGTAGACATTATTTAGCTCTTCAGGAAGCTCAAGTTTATATGACACCGGACCGACTCTTTTAAGAATCTTAAATGGTCTAATGTACTGGGGATTAAGTTTTCCTTCCTTTCCAAAACTAATGACACCTTTATGAGGTGACACTTTTAGTATAACACGATCTCCTACTTTGAATTCTAAAGGCTTTCGTCTTACATTGGCATAACTTCTTTGCCGATCTCTTGCAGCATACAAGTGTTGTTAAATTTGCACTATCTTTTCAGTGGTTTCATGGATTATTTATAGTCCTGTAAGTTGAACATCTCTAACTTTGGCCCAACAAACAGGTGATCTACACTTTCGACCATAAAGTGCCTCAAATGGCGTTGCCTTAATATTGGCATGGTAACTGTTATTGTAAGAAAATTCTACCAATGGTAAGTGTCTTTCCCATCCTTTTCTAAAATCTATAACACAAGCTCGAAGCATATCTTCGAGTGTCACTTTGTCTATCAGTTTCAGGATGATATGTCGTACTCATGTCTAATTGTGTACCTAAGGCACTATGCATTGATTGCCAGAATTTGGATGTGAAATGTCTGTCATGATCCGAGATGATGGATATCGGCACTCCATGTCGTGAGACTATTTCTTTGATGTACAGCCTTGTAAGGGTTTCCATACTATCGGTTTCTTTGATGGGGATGAAATGTGCGGATTTGGTAAGATGACCGACAATGACCCAGATTGTGTTATGTCCATTTGAGGTTTTGGGTAGTTTGTAACAAAATCCATTGCTATTCTCTCCTATTTCCACATAGGGATCTCGGGTTGTATCAGTAAGCCAGATGGCTTTTGACATTTAGCTTTAACTCTAGAGCATGTTAAACACTTACCAACATACTCAGTGATGATTGCCTTCATGTTAAGCCACCAATAGAGTTTCTTTAGATACTGATACATTTTGTCAGAACCTGGGAGAATGGAATACATTGATTTATAGGACTCATGCATGATCAACTCTCTTAGATTACCAAAGAGTGGTAACCAGCTTCGATTCTAAATACAACGAGTTCCATCAGGACATACTTCAAATGCTTTGTCCATTCCTCGTAGGTTCTCAGCCTTAATGTTTTCTTCCTTAATTGCCTCGGTTTGGGCTTTGAGGATTTGTGATGGTAAATTTTGGGTGAATGGTAATGACTAATAACCTAACTCAGAGTGGTTTGATTTGTTCCTTTTGGCTCAAGGCATCTGTCACAACATTTGACTTTCCAGGGTGATACCGAATCTTACAATCGTAATCTGCAAGCAATTCTAACCAACAACGTTGTCTCATGTTTAATTCTTTCTGATTAAGAATATGTTGAAGACTTTTATAATCAGTGAAAACCGTACACTTTGTGCCGTATAGATAGTGTCTCCAGATTTTAAGTGTGAACACAACTGCTCCTAATTCAAGATCATGAGTGGTATAGTTTTCTTCGTTATGCTTGAGTTGTCAGGATGCATATGCAATGACCTTTTCCCTTTGCATTAATACGGCTCCCAATCCTTGAAGAGATGCATCACAGTAATTGGTCGACCTTTTTTAGCAATCATTCATACTGAAATTGATGTTTTCACGAGAGAAGTCTCGCTAGGATTAATGGAAACAGGATAAAAAATCCCAATAATGAATAGAAAGGATTGTGATTTTACTACATCTATTTGTAAAAACCTCTCAAATAAACACCTCGACGAGGGATCAACATCACAAGAGATCTAGGCGGATATTTACAACACTGATCTGAATGGATCCTGTATTCAGGACAACCAATTATAGGATGAACTTAAGTATGGAGCCTATAATATAATCAGTAAAACCTATTGGTGTGAACCTGTTCACCAAGAACATAAAAGAGGATATAAATTTTGGGCAACATGTGACCCTTACCACGAGATATGTGATGGAGGAGGAATCTCAAATAAGAAAATAAAGAATTATTAGAAAAGCACGAACGATGATGATCGCGTAGACTTAGAATGGGAAGGATTAAGCTGTACAAATTGGGTAAGGGCAAGGTACGGTAAAGTAAATAATGTAACAAAAGAGAGGATCCTTAAAAAATATTAAGGCAGTAAGCTTGGAGGACGAACAAGGGAAAAGACTATAATGAAAGATCAGGAGCACCCTGAGAAATGTGGGGAGACCATGACAAGAGCGATAATCAGGGCAATGGTTAACAAGCTACCTGAAGAATCGTTTTCAGGGGTTAGCGAAGATAAGGGTGATTTAGAAGGAATCATTGACTACCTAGAACCTACGTTGTACGATGGATTCATTAACCCTAATGATGAAGCATACAAGCAAAGAATGAACAAGTTTCTAGGAATGCCCAATACAGAACCCCCACTAATTTTAAAAGAAGAAGCTGAGATCACAAGATATAACCTAGGGCTGGAGAAGTTTTCACAAAAACTAAAATCTTAAACATAAAAGAGTTTCCCAGGACATCACCCAACACCACCGATATAAGGGCAGAGATAATAAATAGAAACAATAGTTTAGAAGATCTTTCCAATACAAAAAGGAGACATTGGTGTAAACCAATTTGCTAGTGGAAAAAAGACATGTGCACCAAGTGGGCTTCATGTAACCCTTATTTCGACGAATGTGACGGAGGAGACAACCCTAGGAAGAATAAAAAGTATTGGGAAAGTGGTAACGATGATGAGCGAACAAGTTTAGAAAGGGAAGACTTAAGTTTTGACAACTGGGTAAGAGTGGCCTTTGGAAAGGTATGTAAAATGACTAAGGAAAGAATACACAAAGATTATTAGAGAAATAAGGAGCAGAAAAAATTAGAAAATGAATCAAATGAAGAGATGTAGAGTGGGCATGAGTCTAACTTAAAGACTCATTAATAAACAAAAGCGCTTACCGGGAGACAACCCAACTTTTAAATTTATTTTTGCATTCTAGTTGGTTTGTATATTCTTACTTTGTTTTGCAGGGTCCAGCAGCTAGGAGGCAATAGTCGAGACCATCTCGACCATTAACTATGTGGTAACTCTACTGATTATACAGCAGTTAAGGCGTAACCTTCATGATTACGCCATAACCTATTTCATTACGGCGTAAACCTATTCATGGTTAAGCCACAACAAATCAAAAACTTTAAATTTTTCCACATGATTACATCATAATCGCCGGAGTTACATCGTAACCTCCTTTTGAAAACCTCAAAATTTAAGTTTTAAATATGTCTAAACCTTGTATACGTAAATAGACTTTGTGGGTATGTTCTCTGGAAGCCCTCATGAGACTAAACTCGTCCACTTAGGCCACCAAGTGATTTAGAAGGCTTTTTTTTTTTTACCGTACATATGTATATGACAACCGTGATTCCTAAAAAAGTGAGTTAGGTTTGTATTTCCTATACACTTCATAATTCTTATAGAACGATTTTATGCTTTGGTTTATTTTTGTGATCACAGGGGATAAAGAGCTTGCTCGAAGACGGAGATAATCTAAAGATTTTTGCCAAATTTCAAATCTCGAAGCAATGCTCAGGGAGTTTCTTGTCCTAATTCTACTCTTTCCTTTTTAGTTCATTTCTTTAATATACAATAGGGACATTGTACAATTCAAGTGGGCGGATGAGAGTAGAATTAATACTTTATGTATGTTTTGCCTTTGATTTTCTAGTTTTATTTGAAAATTATGCCAATTTTAAAATTTTTAACATGTTTTTCTTAAATAACTAGAATTAATATTTGCCAAATGCACATTACCCTTTATTATTACTTGGTGAGATATAAGCCTAATATTCCGTTTCCATCATATTATTCAAAAATCGACCAAAATATTGAGTGTGCCGTTAGTATTGTAGACTTTAGAACTTGGCATATACATCATTTCGAGACCTATTTGATTAGCGGGAATAGATAGTTCAAAAAGGCAACACTTAGGAAATCACCCAAATAGCCAATATGTATGTGTTTATCGACTTGTTACACTAACTTGTCGACCTCCCATGATAAACCCTTTTGTTGCACTCATTATTAGTGCAAGATACCCCTAGATCACCCTTGTTTAGCCAATCTAAGTTTTTACTCCATTATATATGTTTCGTTTTACCATTTCACCTTAGCCTACCTTGTAATTTGTAAATATCTATTTGTTGAAATTGTTGGCTACCTAAGTCCATGGTTCAGGAAAATAAAGTTTAAAGATTGGCACTATTACTGATGACATATTATTCTGGTTCTATCATTTTTGATATTGTTTATCTCAAGTGGGGGGGTGTATTACTGTGTACAAGAGAAATGTAAAAAAAAAGTGGTGCAACTATAAGCCACTTTAGTGAAATAACTCCTGATGTTGGTTACATGTTATAAAACCAACAAGTATAAAGGTGGTGCAACTATAAGCCACTTAGTTTTTGGAGGATGGTGCAACTATAAGCCATCCAACAAGTAAAGAATAGGTTAGCATGCTCCGCAACATCTCATTGTTAGCTAACCTATCATGATGATATGATCAGATTTTTCGCACCGAAGGACTTGGACTATGGATGGACAGTAGCTGGTAATGGATACCTTAAACTTTTACTTGACTATTCGTTTTGTGTTTTTATATTAACAACCATTAAATGTGTATCCTATGTCTGTCCTAACCTCTTTATCACCTTTAAAACCATATTACCCTTGTTGCCTTTAAGAATTATTTAGACCCTAATTCTAACTGGTGCAGATTTGTGTACTTTCCAAGCTTATGATAGAATACATGCTATGACTGTGCAATTGAGCGATCACCCCGAAATTGAAACACTTAGACTAGTGGAAAGTTGAGTGACTTTTTATCCCCTTTTCGTGAGGTGTTCGACTTTGATGATTTCTAGCATAAGTGTTTTATAGATTCATTTCTTAGAGTTATACCCGAGAAATCTTTTTATTAAATGTTTTAACAGGTTCTATTTGAGGGCAAGCAGAAGTCAAGTGGGGGGATATTTGATAACATCAAATATTTAATACTTTTTAGTGTCAAATTACCCCCTATATTACCTGAAAATGTTTCACTAATACTCGAAAACGAGATATTTTCTATCATTTTGTAGTTTTCTGGTGAAATACAGGAAAATGACAAGAAACAAGGGAAAAGGTACTAAAAGTGCAAATATTCACGTATTCTTAGAAAAAGTTATGACGTAACAGATTTGGAAGGTTACGCCGTAACATATCTCAAGCAAAGACGCGTAATTCAGGAGAAGATTACGGCGTAACCACATATATGGTTGCGCCGTAACCATTATTATGGAATGAAATCTTGATCAAGTTAAGATTACGGCGTAACACCCCTTATGGTTGCGCCGTAACATAGAAGATCCTGACATATGGAAAGTGTATCAAGAGTTTACGGCGTAACACCCCAACTTTAGACTTGGCAGTTTTAGCCCCTCAAGTTGTATTTTCTTCATTTTGATGACTTTTGACTTTGCCCTTTCCACTTCGTGCTTGGATTTGTTTGCTTTTGGCTTTCTTTTTGATCTTTTCTTGAATATCCGTTTCCTGCACAATACAAATGCAAACATACAAATACAATGTATTTTTGGTATGTTTTTAGTCATTTAGGTCCGCTTAATATAGAAAATGGTATGTGTATTTAAACATATATCAGCTTCCAACCTTCGAAGAATTCCACCTGGAGTCCAAGGGAGAGCACACTTTACTTACTTTTTATATTTAATCGTTCAAATATGAATACTGTAAGAATTATGAGTTTTCAATATATGATTTCTTCTATTTCTTGCTGTGTTTCCGTTACCATGAGCGGCTAAGCACTTAAAGTGCTGGCCAAGTTATGTAATTACTGTTGTTATGATGTTTATTTCCTGTTAGATTATGGTTTCATTAGATATTCCTTGACTATCGTGTAACCTTAGGTTTTGGTAGTATGGGTGGTTTGAACCTAGCTTGCCCCATTATTAGATTATCTAGTCAATATGGGATCCAATGGGTACTAGAGAGGATCACTAACTCCTTACCTAGTCTAGGAACTAACTGGTCACTGCACTTATCACTTAATATACTTAAAAAACACAGGAACTCTTTCGGAGAGGGTTAATAACCTTTATAGGTTATTAGATATGTTTTGGGAATAGTTGGGATTAATCACTACAGCCTGGATAACCTACCTCCCAGACAATTTGAGACTGATTCGGAATCGCAGGAAGTATAGGATAGACTGCATATGTGTATTCAAGTCTATCTACCTTAGAAACCGCTAATGAAACCATAGTTTAACATTACACAGGAATGCATTTACATAACAATAGTAATGAAGTAACTAGGCTAGCATGTTTTCTCTTCTGATATCTCTAACTCTTTTAATTTTCAGTAATTTATTTTATTGTTATTTATTTCAAATCAATTCAAACCACTTTTCAAACGTGACATTTCAAATGAAAACTAATTACAACTTAGCTCTTGGGACGACCTCGGATTTACCATTCTGTACTACTTGCGATCGGGTTCTCTGCCCATTAGTGCGTTGTCAGGTAGATCGAGTTTTATAAATTTAAAACTTGGTAAAAATATATTTTAAAATAAAATACGCATCACGATCGGGTTCTCTGCAAGTTAGTATGTCGTCAGGTAGATCGAGTTTGATAAATTTAAACTTGGTAAAAATATATTTTAAAATAAAATACGCATCATGATTATAAAAATTAGATGGTGATCTAATCTATTGTTTTGAAAACCTTTAATTCTCGTCAAGATCTTAAGTGACAAAAACAAGCTTTAAGTTCAATCAATCAATTTAAGACAACTCCAATTTTAATTCGTTTGATTCGCGGTTCGTTTCATAAACTTGTTAACACCTATAATTATGTTTCTTGTTAGATCAAATCGCTTATGAAATGGTCAATACAAAAGGTAGCCAATTATAGACAAAAAGGCGACAATTAATTGATAACAATACATCTTTTGACCTATGAAACTTTTAACAATCAATCCGATTTGATAAAACAATGTCACATGAAACATAAGCATATATTGATCTTAGAAATAGCTTGAATTTGAATTAAAAACATGTCATCACAATCATAGTCAAATCATCATACCACAAACATCATCTAATCAAGTGCATAAGAGTACTAGCCACTCATAACAAACAAAGACATAATTCTAGAAATTGTAGTATTGGAAAACATGATTAAAAGGTCTTACAAAAGTTGTTAAAGATTACAAGAGATGAGGCTTTGATGCCTTGAAGAATAATGATGAATTCTTGATGTTCTTGACCTCCTAAGATGACTTCCTTCTTCTAACTTCTGGGTTTTTAGAAGGGTTATGGCTTTGAGAGAGTGTGGATTTTATTACTAAAGATAAGTAGAGAAAATAGATAAAGGGATGATGAAAACACTAGCCAAAGGGTTCTATTTATACTACTAGGAAGGCCTTGGGGTATTGAATGCTAAACATGGGGCCAAAGGGTCATAAAATGCCAGGTACAAGGGGTCTAGATCCTTCTTGATTGTTCATGGAGCTTTAAGATGAAAATGAAGAAGATGACGAAAATGAGCCGAGCGGCTCGTTTCTTTGCCTTGCGGCTCGTCCTCCAGCTGGGCGGCGGGCTACACGCTCCAAAATATTATTTCTTTGATTTTGAGCTTAAGCTTCCTGTTTGAGTTGTGCTTGGTCGTGGGTCATTATACTTGAGTAAAAATTTATTTTAGCTCTATCTTGGGACTTGAAAGCTTGAATGATTGGTTCTTTTGCTCTTGAAATGCTTCTGAAGTTTGGTCTTGATGTGGGATTCTTCATACTTGTATAAAACTTCGTTTATTCTTCATTTCTTCTTTTTTTTCCTTGCTTTTCCTGTACTTGGCTACAAATAACTTTGGAAATACACTTTGGTACAATTAAGTAACAAAACCATATAAAAATAGCCAAAAAACTTATAAAAAAGTACGGATAACGCGACTATCAAATTCCCCCACACTTAACCTTTGCTTGCCCTCAAGCAAATCTAGAATTAAAGAAAAGAAATCCACATGGTACATGAGAATGATTAGAAAAATATGATGCAAGTCTACCAAGTATAAGTACAAGATAGGACTCATCGTTTTATGCTTTATTGGTGAAAAGTCAAGATGTTTGACAATACTCATTGATTTTCTTGCTTGACTCACATTTCTATGCACCTCAGGAAAAAGAAATGAAGTATAATTCACTCATCACTCATTGTATTTATTTGGTGGAGAAGTAAAAGAAATCACGCTCATAGCTCAGTAATGACTAAATTTATTACCATAAGCTTGTACAAGAAACAAAACAAAACCAATGGGGCATAAGCACCAAGTGTACACATCTAAAGAAGCAGTTATCGGGTTGTATTGTTAGGCTTTAGGTTTAGTGGGTGTGGATAAGGCATGAGAATATTTGGAGTAAGGTGTATAATTGAGTAACATAAGTCAAAATTCTACAAACCAAGCATCGCTAGCTACCACATTCCGCTATCCATATGAATTTTGAATGATGATACACTTTATTGAATGATCGATACTAATTTTTTTCTTCTTCCTTCTTCTTCATATTATTTAGCACATTGGCTTTATTCTCTTTTTTTTCTTTTTTTCATAACACTAATATTCGAACAACCTCCGGTCGACGATTCATCATATGCTTGTTACATACAAAATGTCATAAGACATGGAGTTAGCAACGTTCTCAAAATTTCATACGAATTTCCCACGTAACAACCATTATTCCAAGTAGCTAGCAATCAACCAATAGACTTAACTAGCGTAAGGCTAGGCTAAATGGTGTATATTTCTTTTGGTGGATTTATTAATTAAAAACATGATGGCTCAACATGTGTTTCTAAGGGTATCTAGTGCTAAAAGTAAGCACTAACAAAATGGGTCCATGTAAAAGATTGACTACCCAAGATGGTTAGCTCAAGGGATTAAGGTATAAATGAAAGGTCATTTGGGTTTATTCTTAATTTTCTTCTTTATCACGCACATACTCTTATCATCACACAAGTGTGATCTCACTGCGGTTTTGTATTGATTTACAAGCACAAGTTCTAGAATAAATAAATCACCGACACACTCATAGCAAAAAGATCGAGCACAAAAGATGTATGCTACATAAGAAATAGGCTCAAATCCTCACAATTTAGTAGAAGGGCTATAATGTGTGCTAGCAAATGTTATCGATCCCAGAATGGCTGCAATAATAATCGGGACACATCTCAAATTTTCAAAGATTATAGATTTTACCAGTGGATTAATCTAGTTATTCTAATATATATTATCCTAAAAGCATGAAAACAACTAGATCATGAGGGCAAACAAGTACACAAACATTTAAAAATGATCCCAAAAATATGAAGAATATTTTTTAATATGCCTCGTTTTCCTTATTTAATCCCCCCACACTTAAGTTTAGTATTGCCCTTAATGCGACAAAATGAATCAAAGCATAAATAGAGAAATAAGAGTAGGATTAAACAGGCATCTGGGCATGAGAAATAGCACTTGAGCTCCATATGCTTCTGGCATCATCACATGCAGTAATCTTATACAAAATACGAAATGCACAACATTTTGGATTTTTTTTAAAAGGTAATGTTACAACCCCACACTTAAGCTTGAACACGGGTTTGAAAAATTAGGGTGTAAACATTGAAAATAAACTAAGAGTTAAAATACTGAAAATACACGGGTTGCCTCCCGAGAAGTGCCTATTTTATTAACGAGTCATCAGCTGGACTCGTACTCCTCCTGCTTTATTTTTCTCAGACTGGAAATTCCTCACCTGGGTCTGTTTTAACGTAAAAGAAATTTCCTTTTACTATTCCTTCGCCAGTCTCATCCAGGTCATATAGCTTAGCTCTGTTGCAAGTGTTTTCCACTACGTTGTATATGAATGGTTTTTCAGTAACCCATGGCATGGTTTTATGATAATCTGCTAGAAACGGTGCCATGAACGAAATAACTTTCATTTTTTCCTTCGTCTCACATGAGGTAAATTTCCTTACTTGTCAGCTAATTCAATTGCTCCTCGTCATGGTAAAGTTTAACACGGTGTCCATTGACGATAAATATTCCTCTGTGTTTGTCTTATAACTCGACATAATCGGATGGAAAACCATGTTTGACCATGAATGATTCATACTATTTTAATCTGAGTTTTGGAGCTTTTGTAACACCCTCAAATCTGAGTATGCAGCGGAATGTTGAATATCCGAAGGCGTTACATTATTGGGTCAATAGCACAAGATCAGAGAACGACTACTAACGTGTCGTTTGAAAAAGATACATTGGATTAACAAAATACTTGTTTGTTACATAAGCTCATGGCTTCAAATGGTTCAACAAAATAGATAAAGATTTCGGTTTATAACAATTGTCCCCAAAGTGTAATAAGACCCCAAATCTTAAGTGTTGACTCTTCAATTATTGACTCCCAATGTATCGACGCACCTCGTGCCTTATTGACCTGAAAAACATGCTTAAAACGTCAACATAAAGTTGGTGAATTCATAGGTTTATGTAAATCAATGGTAGGACCGCAAGATTTCCAAGTGTATGATTAAGCAACAGATGCAAACATCATAAAAAGTAATTACGTTTCCTAAGCTCATGACACCGAGGCTCGACGTATATGAATGCAATTATAAATTGCCAACTGGTGTCCGTGAATGATGTGCTAACCCTGCAACATCCCAAATTCGACATGGTATGCGTTCGTTCCCAGTGATAGCTAGTCACCCGAACGGGGAGTGTCAATCCCTAATAGATCTATCCATAACATTCGCGCCCGCACAATGTAATTCCCAACTACATCTATGCAATTAACAGTTCATGATCATGGACATAAAGGGGTTATGGTAACTTAGGCAAACACGTAATCATGGCATAAAATGTACACTTGCGTCCAGTTTGTAAAACAAAGCATGTTCTCACCCCAAGGATGTAAATCATTTAAATAATTGTAAAGCATGGGCTATGAAACTCCTTTAGCCGTATTCCCTGAATGATAATAAATACCAGTATGCAGTGGATTATCACACCGTTAAGTACCTAAGCAAGTACGGTCAAGTCTTAGTTTACACATTTAAACTAACGACTCATTGTATAAACTAAATCCATTTTAAGTTTATATATACCGTTATCACTTGTGTAGTGATGCACAAGATCATTGTTTTTATAATATCGATGGCTCTCGAGAGACGTGTATCATTGTTAATAAATATACATTATTTATTAACTTGTTATTAAACACGTTCGATGTCCGGATATCTTTAATGTTCAACCGACGTGTTAAGTGTTTTATCTATCTCACTTTGGTTCTAACATACCCTTAGGTTTCTAGTTGTTACACCTTTAGTCCCTAGGTTTACAAATATACACATTTATATTTTAAACCTTGTAGTTTCGGAAATGACGTAATTAGCCCCTTAGGTTTACAAAGATAGTTTAGGTTTTTATAGTTACACTTTCATCTTTATGTTTCACAATGTTTCAAAAACGGTCCCTGGAGTTATTGCATTTCGAAAATGACAATTTAAATCCTTTAGGTTTCGAAAATTACATTTTTAGTCCTTTGACTTGCGAAAATCCCATTTTAGCTCTAAATCAAGTTCAACAAAAGTTATCTTTCTATGTTAAGCTTAATTAAGTTTATAAAAATTGTTTCGGTTGAAAAATAAGCTCATCGAGCTTATTTTGGCTTAACGGGCCTTATTGGGCCCGTTAAGGTCCGTTTGGCTTTTTAGAGATCCGTTATTGTTTTAACAAGTCTGAATGTTCATAATAAGTTCACGTGGGCTGTTCAAGCTTAAAATAAGTTGGGTGAGCTTATTGGAGCTTATTTCGAGCTTATTGGGCTTTTGGGCCCAATAACTTAACTCGATAAGGTGTTTAGAGTTCTTAAACTTTTCCCAGTGCTTTTTCCATCCTATAATAAGCCGAACAGTTGTTTTCCTTTTTCAGCTTATTCTAAATAAGCAAATAAGCCAATAAGCACTCCAATGGGCCGGTCTTGGGCCCGTTTAGGCCCGGTAGGGTTTTAGAAGGTCTAGTTGGGTCCATTAGGGTCCGTTAAGCTTATTTAGATCCAATAAGCACTTGGGGGGTCGTTTTGCTTATTTAGCTTATCCGATAAGCTAATAAGCTCTCCGTTGGGCCTATTGGGCCCGATAGTAACCCGAATGGGCTCTAGGGGTTAGGGCTCGGCCCGTTAACCTTATTTGAGTCCATGAAGCCCTTTGAACTTGTATAAGCTGCGTAAACTTTCACCAATAAGCTGTAAAAGCTTATTGTGAGCTTATGGCTCACGTTGGGCTTGCGAAAAGGGCTAGTAAGCCCGTTAAGGGTTCGGTTGGTTTTCAAAGAAATACAATAGGTCCATTTAGGTTCTTAAATCTATATTAAGCTTATTAAGCCGTGTATAAGCACATGAATAAGCTGTGGGAGCTTATTCGTGTTGTATAGCTCCTTTCGTGGACTCGGTAATGGGCTTGAAGGCCCGTTAAGGGTTCGTTTGGCTCCACGACTTGCCAAAGGGTCCATTTAGGTTCTTAGCTTCATTTTAAGCTCAACAAGTCGCGTATAAGCACACGAATAAGCTGCTGTGTTAAGGCTTATATCGTGGCTTATGAGCCTTGTGGCTCGCGTTGGGCCTCTTCAGCAAATGGAAATCGTAGAGCTCCATTAAGGGATTTTGTATGGTTCCATTTTAGTGTGATATACTACTCAACTCGTCGAGTTGTCTAGCACCAACCAAGGGTGCCTAGCATTTTCTAGTCGTGACCCGTTACATGCAATCGTCTAATAACCTTGTAAACACGCACCCAAGACGAGTTGATACGTCTTCTTTAAAAGTTTACGTATAGATTCCTTATATTTTCGCGAACAAGGCTTATTTCCTATGTCGTGGTCCATTTTTATATATCAAGGGTAGTGGTTGCGTTAGCTTGTACGTTTCAATCACCACATAAGTAAATTAACGAAACTAATGTGCTCATAGTACGAGTTCACGTTTATTAACGTTATCATGCAGTTTTTCGAGCTATATATCATCATGCACATTCACATAGACTCCATAGGCTAGTTTCAATAACGAATGCGTAAAAAATTAAGGAAAATAATCGTGACCACGAACAAAGCCTAGAGCATTGATGGCGCGTTTAAGAAGAAAACCCGACTTCGTTGCACCTTAAACGCGTGTAATCCCCCAAACTCCAAGTCCCTCGTATACTTCTCATTATCCCCTTATATGCGATCCTTAAACTTACCTTGTGTCCTTTAGGAAGGAAAATGTGAGGGTCGAGTTTGGTTAGAAGTGGAATGTGAGTTTTTGGCTTGCTCTGTATTGTAACCCGAACAAGAAGAGGAGAGGGTTGAGAGTGTGTAAGTGTTAACAAGAGTGTTTAAAAAATGGTGAGTGTAACATGAATATTATAGGCAAGAAGTCCTATTAGCTTTTCTAGTCCATTCTCCAAAACGAATCATATTGCCCTAGGGGCGTTTTCAAAGTTTTAGTTAATCTCACATGGTTTTTGCTAACCACCAATAAGTACAAGTATTAATGATTAGAAATGCTAACAAGATTGCTTTAGCTAGAAAATCATATGACTTGGTGTGTGGTCCTCCCTTGTTAACCTCACACCTGCGACTTAGATGACCAAGGGGAGCAAAAGTGTAGGTATTAACCATGGAGGTAAAGGACTATAGAGACCATTAAGGACATGTCTTAATGACTTAGGAGAATGAACATATTACCCTTCATAAGTATTATTAGGGAGATTTTGCTAGTAAATAAATCACCAAGGACGATTTTATGCAAGTTTACTTGCCCAATTTCGGTTACCAAGTGATATAAACACAAGACTTGATTAAATTTCGACTTTAGGTTCCCAAAGTGGTATTGTATGAGCTAGGTAGTCAAGGTATCTCCGGGGTTGCGTTCAAATAGTATTTTATCCGCAAACGTAACACCCTTTTTACGTGACCAATAAAAATAAAATACTCAAAGTCTACATAATATCATCAAAAAATTATTCCTTACCTAAGGTTGATGTAAACCTTATTTAATGGGAGACCGTTACATTCATTGATTATTTCTCGTCTACGCGTTTAGCTTTAAAAAGTAAACATTAAAAGTAAATCTGCAGTCGAACTCAAAAATAGTGATCATTAATATGTCCGTACAATGACACGAAGATGAGAAATGTACAGTCTCCACCCGTTTAAAGAGGCTTTGTCCATCAAAGCTTAAGACCTTGTAGTAGATGACGAAGCCCGGTTTGGTGAAGAGTGTTTGGGTAATTTTGTTTGAAACGAATCTTCACACGTTCAACAGGTAAACTCAGGGCCCCCGCTTCAGAGTTTCCAGCGAACCTTAACCAATGGTATCCGGCTCCGCTTCAATCGTTTGATCTCCCGTTCCATGATTTCAACGGGCTCTTCCACAAACTGGAGCTTATCGTCAACATGAATTCCTTCTAACGGCATGACTAACGGTTCATCGGCATAACATTTCTTCAGGTTTGATACGTGGAAGGTGTGGTGAACTCTGCTCAACTCTTGAGGAAGTTCCAGCCTGTAGGCAACCTTTCCAACCTTTGCTAATACTTTGAAAGGTCCGACATATCTCGGGTTCAGCTTGCCCCGCTTACCGAACCGTACGACTCCTTTCCGAGGTGAGACCTTGAGCATAACTCTGTCTTCAACCTCGAACTCCATCGGCTTTCGCTTTCGATCAGCGTAGCTCTTTTGTCGATCCTGTGCCGCTTGCATCCTTTGCTTGATCATGACGATCTTTTCTGTTGTTTCTTGGATTAATTCTAGACCAGTCAGTTGGGCTTCCCCAACCTCGGCCTAGCATATTGGTGATCGGCATTTTCGACCATACAGTGCCTCATAAGGGGCGGCCTTTATGCTAGCGTGATAACTGTTGTTATATGAAAACTCGGCCAATGGCAAATGCTTAACCCAGCCCTTGCCGAAATCAATCACGCAAGCACGTAGCATGTCCTCGAGAGTTTGGATGGTTCTCTCACTCTGGCCGTCAGTTTCTGGATGATACGCAGTGCTCATGCTAATATCCGTACCCAAAGCGTTTTAAAACTTTCTCCATTTGTTTGTTACGAAAGTGAGTACCTCTGTCACTTATTAAAGCTTTTGGAATATCAAATCGAGAGAAAAGCTTTTTCAGGAAATTGATTACAACTCGTGCATCATTGGTGGGTAGAGCCTCAACTTTTGCCCATTTGGACACGTAATCAATAACAACGAGAATGTATTCGAACTTATGGGATTTAGGGAATGGTACTATGAAATCGATTTCCCATATGTCGAATATTTTACTGACTTAGATGCTGTTTTGAGGCATCTCATCTCTTCATGAGAGGCTACCAGAACGTTGGCAAGCATCACAGTTTTGAATGAGAGTATGAGCTTCCTTGAAATTTGTCAGCCAATAGAAACCAACATCAAAATCTTTCTTTGTTGTGGTGGAAGATCTAAGTGTCCCCCAGTTGGGCCATGATGACATTCATCAAGATCTTTTTGGGTTTCAGACTAGTAAACACATCTCCTGATCATCCTATCCGGGCATATTTTGAAGAGATATGGTTCGTCCCAGAAATAATGCTTAAGTTCTGAGAAGAATTTGCATCGTTAGGCGTAAGTTAATCCTTTTATGAGAATTTTCCAACTAGATAGTTGGCGAAATCAGCGAACCATGGAGTTTCTTCTTCATTGTTTGATGAGACATTCATGAGGGTTTCATCATGGAAATTATCATCGATATCTTCATCCCTTAATTCCTCCAAAATTGTATTTTCAAGTCGTGAAAAATGTTTTGCCACGACATTTTCTGCTCCTTTCTTATTTTTGATCTCGATGTCAAATTCTTGGAGTAGTAAGATCCATCGGATAAGACGCGGTTTAGCATCTTGCTTAGCAAACAGATATTTCAACGCAGAGTGATCTGTGAAAACAAAGGTTTTTGAGATAACCAGGCACGATCGAAACTTATCGAACACGAAAACTACGGCAAGTAACTCTTTCTCAGTAACCGTATAATTTTGTTGCGCGTTGTTTTGAGTTTTGCTAGAAAAATGGATAGGACGGAAATTTTTTCCTTCACGTTGTCCAAGCACAGCTCCAACAGCGAAATCGCTTGCGTCGCACATAAGTTTAAACGGTTGCGACCAATCCGGTGAAACCATTATTGGTGCATTCGTTAACTTTTCTTTGAGCGTTTCGAATGCCTTGATGCATTCTTCGTTGAAGTCAAAGACTGAGTCTTTTTCAAAAAGTTCTATTATCGGACGAGATTTTAGAAAAATATTTGATGAATCGGTGATAGAATCCTACATGTCCTAGGAAACTCCTAACGACTTTGACATTAGTCGGTCGTGGAAGTTTGGCTATTACATTGATTTTTTGCTTTGTCAACCTCTAATCCTGCACTGGAGACTTTGTGACCTAGCATAATTCCTTTTGTTACCATGAAGTGACATCTCTCCCAGTTTAGCACAAGATGGGCTTGTTTGCATCGGATGAGCATTTGTTTAAGATTTGCAAGACAGGAATCGAATGAATCTCCAAATACTAAAAAATTGTCCATGAAAACTTCCATGGAGGTTTCAAGCATGTCTTGAAAGATAGCGATCATGCACCGTTGAAAGGTTGTTGGTTCGTTACAAAGACCAAAAGGCATACGCTTGTAGGCGTAGGTTCCATAGGGACAAGTTATGTGGACTTTTCCTTATCGGCAGGTTCGATTGGGATTTGAAAATATCCAAAAATCCATCAAGAAAACAAAAGAATTTGTTCCCCGCCAGCCTTTCTAGCATTTGATCCATGAACGGTAGAGGAAAATGATCTTTTCGGGTGGCTTCATTTAACTTACAATAGTTAATACAAACATGCCAACCGGTGACAGTTCTTGTGGGAACAAGTTCATTCTTTTCGTTGGTCATAACGACCATTCCTCCTTTATTAGGTACACAGTGTACAAGACTTACCCAAGGACTATCTTTGATGGGGTAGATGATACCAGCGTCGAGAAGTTTGATAATCTCTTTTTTCACAACTTCTTTCTTGTTTGGGTTAAGTCGACGTTGTCTTTGAATGACGGGTTTGGCATCGTCCTCAAAGTTGATTTTATGTTTGGAAAAAGATAGGCTAATGCCTGAAATATCGGATGTTGTCCAAGCAAATGCTTCCTTGTCCTTTTTGAGAACGGAAACAAGACGTTTCTTTTCATCGTCTTTGAGCAGAGTGGATATGACTACTGGAAGAAGAGAATCTTCTTCCAGAAAAGCATATTCGAGATGTTTTAGAAGAGGCTTCATTTCAAGATCGTTGGTGGATCTTGAATAGAAGTCTTGATTCTTAAATTTCCATCAAGAGGTAATTCTTCAAAATTATCTTCGACTTCTTCCTCTTGTTTAGGAGTTTCTTCGACATCGACAACCATGAATTCTTTGAATTTTTTGTCGAGAGATGTTTCGTTGATCTTTTCTGATGCATTCAAGAATGGCTCAGAGACATCGAGCAATGCATCTAATTCTTCTTCGGTTACTTCATCAATAACATCCATGCGGAAGCACGTGTCATGATTAGAGTGAGAATGTTGCATAGCTTTGTCGATTAAGAAAGTGAATCTATCATCCTCAACTCCTAGATTGAGTTCTTTGTTTTTAACTCAGATGATAGCGTTAACGGTGTGCAGAAATGGTCTTCCTGAAATGAGAGGGACTTTCTCATCTTCCTTCATTTGTAGGATAACAAAATCCACAGGGAATACAAATTTTCCAACTTAGACAAGCATATTCTCAACAGTATTGGTAAGTATGATTGGCTAAGCGGATACTCATCCTCATAGGCTTCAAGGTATTTTTCGAGAGCGATGCATACAACGAATATGGCATCAGGTTGATGCTTGCGCCAAGATCTGCGCCAAGATCAGCCAAGGCTAAACATTCAATTCAGTTCGCTAAGGTACATAGGATTAGAAAGCTTCCAGGATCACCTAGTTTAGGCAGGAGCTTGTTTTAAACAATAGTGAAGCATTCTTCGTTTAAGAAAGCAGCAGAGATTTGATCCATCTTACTTTTGTTGTTCATGAGATCTTTTAAGAACTTCCCATAATTGGGCATGGCAGCTAGGACATCAACGAGGGGTACGTTGATTCTAACTTCTTTGATGAGATCAATGAACTTGGCATATCGTTCTTCCATCTTTTCTTTGCATAGGCGTTGAGGGTATGGAATCTTTGGTTTATACGCCTTGAGCGGTGTTAGATCAGATTTAGTTTGTTTGGAATAAGACGGCTCTACTTCCTTTTCGGCTTCGTTAGCCTCATCTTCACTATCATCGTGAATGATGGTGGCTTCGGCATTTGGGTTGACTAGTGGATCATATGTCTTACCGCTTCGTGTGAATATGGCATTCACATGCTTATTTTGAGCGGGTAGTGGTCGGTAAGGTTTGTCATTTGTTGGGTCAGGTTTTGGGTTTTTTTTGGTACTACTCGGGAGTGTACCATTAGGTAGAGTGGAACATTAGTCGGAGAGTCAACCAAACTTTGTCTCAAGGTCTTGAATCACAACTTGGTGATTCTTTTGTCCTTGCTTGACTTTGGTTTTGAGATTGAAGAACTGTTTTTTGACAAAGTTATTCGATGATTTTTGAGCGACCATGAACTCTCACGTGGTTTTTTCAAAGTCGGACTCATCGAATTTGTTTTTGGGTGTTGATGGAATGGACGGGTTGTCTTCATGAGGTAGTGAATTTCGGTTATCGTATCGTGGTTGACGATCATGCCAATTTCTAGAATTTCTACCGTAGTAGTTTCCTCTATATCCTCCTCCTTGATATCCTCCGTAGGCATAGTTGGCTTCTTCTTCTTTGGGTCCTCCCATCGGTTTGTCATCACATTCCGATGATGAGTGAGGTCATCCACAACTATTGCATCCGTCTCTTATTTCCTTCATTTCTCCTTTGATATCTTTGAACTGCGAGTGTGGTCAATGCCTCTATCTTTTCCATGAGTTGGGAGTTGTCGCTACTTTTCGCGAATGCAACGGTTTTTCGAAGCGGTTTGGCTTTGATGTCTTTAGACCAATTGAGTTTCAAGAGTACTCGGTCTTTGAGTAATTGGTGTGCCTCGTTAGGGGTCTTATAAAGAAAAATTCCTATGGCGTCAAGGATAGCTTGTGTGGCTTCGTCAAGTCCATGGTAGAAGCATTGGATAATGGTTCCTCGTCCTAAACCATGTCCATTGCAACTATGAAGTAAGTCTTTCATACATAGCCAAGCATCAACAAGGTATTCGTTGGGATGTTGGGTGAAACCTTGAATTTCTCCCATGAGTCGGTCGAACATTGCGGGTGGAAATAATCGACTTATGAAAGCTTGTCTCATTTCTTCCCAAGTAGTGATAACACCGGGACTTAATTCGTTGAACCAAACTTTTGCATCTCTGGCTAGAGATGATGGAAAAATTTGAGCTTGATGGCGTCCGCGTTGGTGTTGCCATATCGGAACATTCTGCAAATCTTGATGAATTTGGCGACGTGCTTGTGCGCATCAGCCCGCGTACGACCGTCAAATTATCGGTCTTTAATCATTGAAAGGTGAGGAACTTTCATGGTGAAGTTTTTACCAAGATCAACTGCAATGTTAGCGGCCCCGGGAGTGGGTGCTACGGCTCGGTGGTTCCCCTACATGGGTTGATCATCGGCCATTGGGAATGGTAGATCAAGGAAGTGGTTGTAAACGACTTTGGCTTCGAAAAGGTTTTCAAAAGGTGGATATTTAAATTTAGGAACTCGGTCTTCTAAAGGTATGTATAGGTTTTTCTTCTTTTTCTTCTTCTTGGTTCGGTGGATGAAATGTTCGGGTTCTAAATAAGGACTAGTAGGTTCTTGTCCCGAAGAACGGGTGTTCATTCAAGAGCAAAACACAACTAGGAGTAGATTCGAGTGGGCCTCGGTTCTAGGAAAAAGGGTAAAAAGGTGCTATGAAAAATTGCTTTGGGCTGCCTAGGGAGCTCCAGTCGGGCGTCAGGATTTCCAGCCGGGCGGCTAGGGGTGATTTTTGTCGCATCGAGAGGAGCCGGCCGGCAAAGATGCCAAGCCGGGCGGCTAAAAGCTGCTAATTAAAAAAAAAATCAAAAACAAGGACGGGGCAACAAGGGATGATTAAAGTACGGATTTTAAAACTAAAACATGATCAAATCCTCAGCAACGGCACCAAAAACTTGATGCGTGCGATACGGGTAAGTTTGAAATTTATAACTCGGCAACCGAATTTCTCAGCAACACATACGAGCAAGTGTACTCGTCCCTTGGTAGTAAGAGATTGTATGGTAAGCCAGGAACGTTCGCGGGGATTAGTGTGTTTTGGTGATGTTTTAAATTCGACAATAAAAATCCTAACAAGCAAGCAATGATTATGATGAAGATTCAAATGATTAAAAGACTACACTTGATTAGACTAGTTTAGTAAATCCGATTTGTATGATTGTGATGAACATATTAACATGTTGATTATAAGAATTAGATGGTGATCTAAACTATTGTTTTCAAAACCTTTAATCCTCGTCAAGATCTTAAGTGACAAAAACAAGCTTTAAGTTTAATCAATCAATTCAAGACTACTCCAATTGTAATTCGTTTGATTCGCGGTTCGTTTCATAAAATTGTTAACACCCACAATTATGTTTCTTGTTATATCAATTCGCTTAAGAAATGGTCAATACAAAAAGTAGCCGATCATAGACAACAAGGCGACAATTGATTGATAACAATACCCCTTTCGACCTATGATACTTTTAACAGTCAATTCAGTTTGATAAAACAATGTCACGTGAAACATAAGCATAGATGGATCTTAGAAATAGCTTGAAATTGAATTAAACATGTCATCACAATCATAATCAAATCATCATACCACAAACATCATCTAATCAATTGCATAATAGCACTAGCCACTCATAACAAACAAAGACATAATTCCAGAAATTATAGTATTAGAAAACATGATTAAAAGGTCTTATAAAAGTTGTAAAAGATTACATGAGATGAGGCTTTGATGCCTTGAAGAATAATGATGAATTCTTGATATTCTTGACCTCCTAAGATGACTTCCTTCTTCTTCTAACTTTTGGGATTTTTCTGGGTTTTTAGAAGGGTTGTGGATTTAAGAGAGAGTGGAGATGATTACTAAAGATTAGTAGAGAAAATGGATGAAGGGATGATGAAAACACTAGCCAAAGGGGTCTATTTATACTACTAGGAAGGCCTTGGGGTATTGAATGCTAAACTTGGGGCCAAAGGGTCATAAAATGCGAGGTACAAGGGGTCTAGATCCTTTTTGATCGTTCATGGAGCTTCAAGATGAAAATGGAGAAGATGACAAAAATGAGCCAGGCGGCTCGTTTCTCTGCCTTGCAGCTCGTTTCTCTGCCTTAAGCTTCCTGTTTGAGTTGTGCTTGGTCGTGGGTAATTATACTTCAGTAAAACTTTATTTTAGCTCTATCTTGGGACTTGAAAGCTTGAATGATTGGTTCTTTTGATCTTGAAATGCTTCCAGAGTTTGGTCTTGATGTGGGATTCTTCGTACTTGTATAAAACTTCGTTTATTTGTCATTTTTTCTTCTTTTCCTTGCTTTTCCTGTTCTTGGCTACAAATAACTTTGGAAATACACTTTGGAACAATTAAGTAACAAAACCATATAAAAATAGCCAAATAACTTATACAAAAGTACAGATAACGCGACTAAAAACATACTCAATTTGAGCGTTATCAATGATTTACAAGTCATTTGCATACTGTTTTACAATTTTATGTAAGTCTTTTATACTAGCATTTAGGGGTGAGCAAAAAGGACCGCAAACCGGACCGAGAAACCAGCACAAACTGGACTGAACCTATTTCGGTCCGGTCCTCGGTCCATCCTTTTCCTTATTTTCGGTCCTCGGTCCTGTTGGTCCGGTTCGGTCTTACGAAAAACCAGCAATCATGCCTTGTTGGACCGGACCAGACCGAAGACCAAACTGGAACATTTCGGTCAGGTCTTCATTTTGGTGTTTTTGCCAAAGTCGGTTTCGGTCCTGTCCAGTGTTTGGACCGTGAGCACCCCTACTTGCATTAGATTACATGCATGCATGCACAACACACTCTATACCCTCACCACTGATGACATCAAATAACGTCACTTTTATATCATCATTTATCCCATAAAAATAACCCATTTTATATAATTATTGCAAAGAATTATTAATCGTTTGTATTTGAGAATTGTAGTAATTATGGAGTACTTGGTGAAGATTAGCAAAAAGGCACGCATTCTGGAGCTTAAACGAAGATATTTGAAGATTAATGTTCTGACACCCAATACGCCGTATCCATCAAGGAAGATACATCGTATATGTGCCTGTACTTCACAAAAGACCACAAAGGAAACAAGATCAACAAGCCGTATCTAGGTAAGACCAATACGCTATATTCAAGTTATAGAATGTGAAGATTCTGGAAGATATCAAACGTGGTCCCTACTCCAAGAAACCCCCAATATGCCGTAGCGAAGACTTTCGATATGCCGTATTGACCTTTTTCCATACCTTATAAATAGAAACTCAAAAATGAGTTTTAAGTGTGCTTATCCCAAGAATCGAATCCCTAACCACAAAAGTCGAATTTATGAAGCCAAGAAGTGCCACGAAGGTCAAGTAACGGTATCTAATCAATAGGAAACACATTGTAATTCGTTTACGTTGATTACGCGTTCAATATTTGGTATCGTTCCTAATCGTTCGGTTTACCTTTGTTGTTCATATAACAATTGTGTAATTTATTACTATGGTTGAAGGCTAACACCTTCGGTGTTAGCCATGTTTATGAAAGTTTAATGTTTTATTTGTTTACATCGATTGCTTAATTTATCGTTGGTTATTGATTATGTTTATTACATGATACTTATTTATGTGCTTAAATATGCGTTTAATCCGAGTATAAGATATCGCATGTAGCTTAACAAGACATCGGATAGTTCTCATATAGTAACTTATATAGGTGGAATAAATAGTCTTGCTAAATCTGAGTTTAGGATATCGCCTATAGCTTAACTAGATATTGGATAATGCCTTTGGTTTAGTGAACAAGTTAGACTAGCAGGTGACCTAGGATTAACAAATAACGTTCTGATTCCCTTGGCTTAGTTTGGATAGTTAACTACCACCTATGTAAAATACCGTAAGCAGTAAGTTAGTAAAGTCTCGATGAGCTAGAATCCAATAAGATCACCATTATTGCTTTCTAAGATGAATTATAATCAATAAATAGGATGCTTTATGTGGATATGTTTAATCGTGACAGGATTAGCGTGTCTAGGTTCTAGGAAGAAGTCCCGCCTAGATCTAGGAATGATATGCCGCCTCGAGATAAGTATTCATATCACTAAGTAAACAAACTTGTGTTATATTTAAGTAAACATGGTTAACACAGTTTCCTATCATAGGACTTGACCGGCCTTCTTGTTTTAGTTGTTTAACTTACGTGCGTTAGGGAGGAGATAATTGGGTAAGCCTCTACAAAACCTGTGCCAGTCTCTCAGGCTGAAAACCCCATTTTGCCCTTAGTATAGGTTTAGCTTAGGTTTAACATAGAATAGAATCAATTAGAACTAACATAGATAACTAAAATACTGATAAAACTAGGGATTAACGCTCTCGCTCTTAGTGATCGACACCCTACTTACCACGAAACTCCCATCTGACCGGGTACACTGCCCGTTAAAGTGTTGTTTTTGGTTAAGTCGGCAAAATATAAATAATAAAACTTGAAAACATAAATTACAACCACACAACGACAACCAATCAAGTTTTTAGTGCCGTTGTCGGGGAGTGAAGTTGATAGTTCTTAATTCTATTAGTAATTTTAGTTCAGTTTTAGCGTAATTTAGCATAATTTTTAGTTAGTTTAAATTGTACATTTGTGTGTTTAATTATTTATGTGATTTAATTGTTTTCTAAAACACTGTTCTGGGTGATAACTTGATACGGCGTATCCACTTCTGTTGGGTACGGCGTATCTAAGTTTCTTATCCAATACAGTGTATTCATTCGACAGATTAATACGGCGTATTCAAATCAATTGAATATGGCGTATCGATCATCTGATATACATTAGTAACTTTAAGTTTTCGTATTACATTTTCGTGCTTTATCGTATACCATCTTCCGAAGCATATACTGCTGATTGTTTGTCCTCTGTTTCAGGTAGTGCATTACAATGAGTTCAAAGAGCTCATTCAACCTTTCGAAGACCCAGAACGAGTATCACAATTAGATAGGAAGCTTCTCAAGACAACTGGTCTTGATCGTTTGAGTTTTATAGGGACTCGACCTTATTACTGATTTCAAGAATTAGTTTAGAAGATGAGATTACAAGAAACAATGACGTCACTTACTTTAGAAGAGTTTTTATGCATGTTTATGGCCGAGATTGCAAAAAGGCATGATGAACACTCCAACTTGATTAAGGAAATACATGCCTCCACGGATTTCACATTAAGGAATCAACAAGCTTCAATCAAGGCTTTGGAGATCCAAGTCAGGCAAATAAGCATTATTTTGCATGAAAAATTATCTGGAGATTTATAAAGCTCGACTGAAATTCTGCCGAATGCTAATGATGAGACGATTTCTACTTCTGTTAAAACTGACATGCCTTTAATACACCGTATTGATGCTAGCCAATACACCGTATCGAACCTACATAACATAAACTTATTTTTAGAGTCAAATAAAAAGACTAGACCTTCTCCGAATCACTTGAGTGATGATTACTAGGATGAATTGAAGGAAATTGATGGAGAAAAAGGTTTGCAAGCTCATTACACTAATGCAAAGCCTTTTGGCAAAGCCTTGCCTCGAAAAGAGAAAGACCCAGGGAGTTTTACTTTACCTTATTTCATTAATAATATGTGTTTCAATAAAGCTTTAGCTAATTTAGGAGCAAGCGTAAGTGTTATGTCGTATTGGACCTATACTACCCTAGGATTAGGAGACTTGATTCCTACTAAATTAATTGTCGAATTGGCCGATAGAACTGTGAAACGACCTAAAGGAATTGTTAAGAATGTGCTAGTAGGTATTGATAAATTTACTTTCCCATTAGACTTCATTATTTTAGATATCCCCGAGGATTTCAAGACCCCTTTAATCCTAGGAAGACCCTTCTTGTCTGTTGCTCATGCTATTATAAACATGTTTAAAGCAAAGATAACTTTAAGCGTTGGGAATGATAAAATTTTCTTTAAAAGTAATAAACCTACTACTAACATAATTAAGAGGGTCTATGCATTAAGTTTGATTAGAAGTACGGAACTTGATTTAGAAGCTAGGCTAATGGGAAACGTGTTGAGGAAGAATAGATCACATGACCCTAAATTTGAGGATTTTCTTGAACTAAATGATCTAAACGAAGCATTAGAACTTAGTCATGATCAGGTAGTTGACTTAGGACCCACCGTTAAGGAAGGTTAGGGAATTGATACACCCATCAAGGAAATGGTCAAAACTAGGCATGATGATTATATGATCACCAACGGGATTGAGGATTATCCTAGTTTTAGCGACCTCGATAGGAAGATTCATGTCAATGGTGCTTACAATTTGAGGTTCTCTTGCATGATAGGTTATGAACACGTAGATGCTAACTTCTTCCCTCTCTTGTCCATTAATATGATGTCTAAAAGGTTTTATAACTCTATAATGAAAAACAAGTTGGAGTTTACAAGGAAAAGTATAGTTGGAGCCTTTATGAATGCACCTATATTTGTTGGAACTTTCTATGTTATGATAGATTTTGTAGTAATAGAAGACATGGATAATTATCGTGATGAAGAAATGGGTAAGGTAATAGTTGGAAAAGAGTTTTGCAAAGAAATTGGGGTCAAGGCAAAATGAATTAAAGGAATGACTACCATATACAATGGTGATGATGAGGTTACTTATCAAATGGCAAGATTGCATTCAAGGTTTAAACACCTCACCAACGTACAATGCAACAAGATTAAGCCATTGCTCAAGGTAAGTACACGAGACGTGATGGAAGGTATTTTGCACCCATATCAAAAGCTTAAGAAGCTCTACAAGGGAGATTTGGACTTGGGACCGGAATACATCAATGATGAAAAAGTCACAGAACGGCTTACTCGTAGACACGTGAAAGTGCACGAGATGGAGTGGTGAAGATGGAAGCTGAAGACAAGTCTAACTTAAAGACTTTGCTGTAAACAAAAGTGCTTACCGGGGAGACAACCCGGCTTGTTAATTCTTTTTATCGAGTCTGTCTTCCCAGATTGCCAATACGACGTATCCACTACCAATGGATATGGCGTATTGATCAGTCTGGACGTTATCCAGTCCTTTATTTTCTCCATTTAAAATTTATTATCAGATTTGGGATACAGCGTATTCATACCATGATACGGCGTATATGGCAAATCTGACTCGTATTAAACTTTTTACATGTTTACTCCATACGGCGTATGCAGGTTTAAGGATACGGCGTATTGGAGCCCTGTACAGTTTGTATTGATTTTATTTTTCTAACCATACAAACGCAGGAGATAGAATTGCATTTTGTTTTTCTATTTTTGCAAGACCTTAGAATACAAATGAAAAACTTTATGGAAGAATACAAAAAATCTGGAGTGGTAAAATTCGTTGGAATCTTGAAGAATTTCAAGACCACTGTCCAACGCATTCTTGCTCGCAAATGCAACATGGAGAATCTACCAAGAAAATATCAAGGTAGTGTCTCATTCTAATTCTTTTTAATTCCCGTTTTTAATGTTTTATCTATACAACGAGGACGTTGTATAATTCAAGTGGGGGGATGGGAATTAGAATGTATACTTGTCCTATTTTTCATACTAAAATGCTTAAATTATGCTCAAATTTAAAAAAAATTCAAACATACTTTTATGAAATTACTTGTTACATAACCCGCACACAATAACCCTTATTAGATATTGTGAGGATTTAACCTTATCCGTTTCCAAATGATTACCCAAATTCCACAAAATATGAGTGTGTTGGTGATGTTGTAGACTTTAGAACTTGGCTTGGTATATCTATTCGAGACCGCAATAATGAGTATTATGGATTTAGATGGAGTAACTTGTTTAAATTGGTAAATTTAGAAATGGGTAGGTAATAGATTTGAACAGAGTATTTGCAAAGAAAATCTAGGGGTCAAGGCAAAATGAATTAACGGTAATGACTACCATATACAATGGTGATGATGAGGAACTTAACAAATGGCAAGATTGCATTCAGGTTAAACACCTCACCAACGTACAATGCCAACAAGATTAAGCCATTGCTCAAGGTAAGTAACACCAGACGTGGATGGAAGTATTTTGCACCCATATCAAAAGCTTAAGAAGCTCTACAAGGGAGATTTGGACTTGGGACCGGAATACATCAATGATGAAAAAGTCACAGAACGGCTTACTCGTAGACACGTGAAAGTGCACGAGATGGAGTGGTGAAGATGGAAGCTGAAGACAAGTCTAACTTAAAGACTTTGCTGTAAACAAAAGTGCTTACCGGGGAGACAACCCGGCTTGTTAATTCTTTTTATCGAGTCTGTCTTCCCAGATTGCCAATACGACTATCCAACTAATACCATGGTATTGCGAATTGATTCAGTATGGTACTTTTCTCCAGTCCTTTATTTTCTCCATTTAAAATTTATTATCAGATTTGGGATACAGCGTATTCATACCATGATACGGCGTATATGGCAAATCTGACTCGTATTAAACTTTTTACATGTTTACTCCATACGGCGTATGCAGGTTTAAGGATACGGCGTATTGGAGCCCTGTAACTAGATGTATGTGATTTTATTTTTCTAACCATACAAACGCAGGAGATAGAATTGCATTTTGTTTTTCTATTTTTGCAAGACCTTAGAATACAAATGAAAAACTTTATGGAAGAATACAAAAAATCTGGAGTGGTAAAATTCGTTGGAATCTTGAAGAATTTCAAGACCAACAGTCCAACGGCATTCTTGCCGCAAATGCAACATGGGAGAATCTACCGAAGAAAAAAGTCAAGTGTAGTGTCGTCAGATCAAATTTCATTTTAAATTCCCGTATTGTAATGTTTTATCTATACAAACGAGGACGTTGAATAATTCCAAAGAGGGGGAGGATGGGAAATTAGAAAGTATACTTGTCCTAATTTTCATACAAAATGCTTAAATTAATGCTCAAATTTAAAAAAAAAGTCAAACATACTTTTATGAACTTACTATAGTAACCTAACCCGCACACAATAACCCTTATTAGATATTGTGAGGATTTAACCTTATCCGTTTCCAAATGATTACCCAAATTTCACAAAATATGAGTGTGTTGGTGATGTTGTAGACTTTAGAACTTGGCTTGGTATATCTATTCGAGACCGCAATAATGAGTATTATGGATTTAGATGGAGTAACTTGTTTAAATTGGTAAATTTCTAGGATTACACCCAAAAAGCCTTTATATGTTGTTTTATTAACTAACTACACTGGTTAGTTAAATCCTATATAAATCCTTTATTTACTCTCATCTTAAGAGTAAGATACCCCTAGAAAAACCAATAGAGCCAATCCTTCAGGAATTACACAAATTGTTTATTTCGTTACACCTTAGCCTACCCTGTTAGATTAAGTCCATTTATCAGTTGCTAGTTGCTTAAAGTGTAAAGTATATATTTCCTGAGTCTTGTGTCAATTTTCTATTTTTGGTATGGTTGGGAAGAAATTTGCACATTGCAAATGGAAATGTATAAAGTAGTCAAAACTCATGTATTTTTACTACCAACACAATTATTGGTACGTCTGAAGAATAAAGAATTATTGAAGGAATTATCCGGAGTTATTATGATCGTGAAGATGGTGAAATTACACCGAGTTTCGTAGTTAGTATATGAATAAAAAACAAAAAAAAATTAGAAAAATTCCAAAAAAATAGGAGGAAAGTTTGGAGATAATCGTTTCGCAAAAGCTTAAACTGAAGGAATTATATCAAGGATCGATTATTTGTTGATACGTCATATAAGTCAACAATGTAAAGTTTTGTATAAAGTGGTAGATATCGCCACTTGTCTTGTAAAAGTATGTAAAGTATGGGATGATTGGGAAGTTGACCGTTATGGGAACGCCAACCCAGGTTGTTGTTTTTGATCTATGATCAATACGTGTGTAAATAGTTGTGTCTTTTTCATGGTAACAGTCAAGAAAATGTATTTAGCAACTTGTATTTTGGACTTAGTCTATTTGTTTCGTAATTTTTATTTAACAACAATTTATTTCCCTTTCCTAATCATTAACCATGGGTTCTACGCGAATGAGGATGTGATCAAACATGCATGTCTATTCTGTCGTTACGGCCATGTATGCATGATTCAGATACCTTGTTGGTTTATTACTATTGGTAAAAAATAGAAGATCCCTACCCTATATCATTCTTCATCCTAACCTTTGGTTAAACTCGAATGAGGATGTGATCCAACACACATGTCTATTCCGTCAGCCATGTATGTGTGCTTCAGCTGCCTTGTTGGTGTGGTACTTTTGGTGAAAGATTGTAGAATGATCAACCCTTAGCCATATAATAAAAACCCATTTTACCTTTATAAACTTGTTACTCCTTAGCTCTAATGGTGGAGATGTCTATCCTTGCCAAGCCTATGATAGAATACTCGTCACGACCGAGCAATTGAGCGAATTAGTTACATGTTACCACATAGATTAGTTGAGTGATTTGAGTGTTTTCATCTTCCTATTTCGTGAGGTGTTTGGTTGTATACTTGTAATTGATCAAATAAATGCTTAACGGAAAAATCCTTAGGGATACATTTTCATAAACTTCTAAAGGCTACTTGATGACAAGTAGGATTCAAGTGGGGGGATATTTGATGACATCAAATAACGTCACTTTTATAGCATCATTTATCCCATGAAAATAACCCATTTTATATAATTATTGCAAAGAATTGTTACTTAATCATTTATATATGAGAATTAGAGTAATTATGGAGTACTTGGTGAAGATTAGCAAAAAGGCATGCATTCTAGAGCTTAAACGAAGATATTTGAAGATTACTGTTCTGACATCCAATACGCCGTATCCATCAAGGAAGATACGGCGTATCTGTGCCTGAACTTCACAAAAGATCACGAAGGAAACAAGATCAATACGCCGTATCCACAGAATACCAATACGCCGTATTCAAGTTATAGAATGTGAATATTCTGGAAGATATCAAACATGGTCCCTACTCTAAGATACCCCTAATACGCCGTATCGAAGACTCTCAATACCCCGTATCGACCTTTTTCCAGACCTTATAAATAGAAAACTCAAAGCAATTTTTAAGTGTGCTTATCCCAAGAATCGAATCCCTAACCACAAAAGTCAAATTTTTATAACCAAGAATGCCACAAGGCAGAAATGGCTATCTAATTCTAATCATAGAAACACATTGTAATTCTTTTACCTTGATTACGCGTTCAATATTTGGTATCGTTCCTAATTGTTCGATTTACCTTTGTTGTTCATATAACGATTGTGTAATTGATTACTATGGTTAAAGGCTAACACCTTCAGATGTTAGCCATGTTTATGAAAGTTTAATGTTTTGTTTGTTTACATCGATTGCTTAATTTATCGTTGGTTATTGATTATGTTTATCACATGATACTCGTTTATGTGCTTAAATATGCGTTCGATCACATATAGGATATCCTTATATCTCTACTAGACATCAGATAGTTTTCTAATATAGTACTTAATAAGGTGGAATCAATAGTCCTTAGCTAAATCCAAGTTAGGATATCGCCTGTAGCTTAACTAGATATCGGATAATGCCTTTGCTTTAGTAAACAAGTTAGACTAGCAGGTGTCCTAGGATTAACAAATAACGTTCTGATTCCCTTGGCTTAGTTTGGATAGTTAACTACCACCTATGTAAAATACCGTAAGCAATAAGTTAGTAAAGTCTCGATGAGCTAGAATCTAATAAGATCACCATTATTGCTTTCTAAGATAAATTATAATGATTAAAGAGGATGCTTTATGCAGATGCGTTTAATTGTGACAGGATTAGCGTGTCTATGTTCTAGGAAGAAGTCCCACCTAGATCTAGGAATGATATGCCGCCTTAAGACAAGCATTCATTGCACTAAGTAAACAAACTTGCGTTAGATTTAAGTAAACATGGTTAACACAGTTTCCTATCATAAGACTTGACTAGCCTTCTTGTTTTAGTTGTTTGACTTGCATGCGTTAAGGAGGAGATAATTGGGTAAGCCACCACAAAACCTGTGCCAGTCTCTCAGGCTGAAAATCCCCCTTTGCCCTTAGTATAGGTTTAGCTTAGGTTTAACACAGAATAGAATCAATTAGAACTAACATAGATAACTAAAATACTAATAGAACTAGGGATTAACGCTCTCGCTCTTAGTGATCGACACCCTACTTACCACAAAACTCCCATCTTACCGGGTACACTGCCCGTTAAAGTGTTATTTTTTGTTAAATCAGAAAAATATAAATAATAAAACTTGAAAACATAAATTACAACCACACAACGACACAATCAACCACCTTTCTTATATATCTATATACATATACTTAAACATTTAAAGACCATTTTTGCCTCAACCTTCACACCAAACCGCCCACCCCCTAAATGGATAGACCAACACCTTCTTTTTGCCTTGAAATGCCACTTTACCTTAACCATTATTAACAAACAAATCCACAAGACAAGAAATTATTTCCCTCCCCTCTCCCTATCAAACACGCGACTCAAAGCCAAGTCTAAACCCCAAAACACTTTTTCTCTATCAAGTGTTACCAAGTCTTGTGATGTATAAGGTGCTTTTTGACCATGCCCTAAATAACCTTAAAGTAAGTAACCAACTAGAAAGAGTTCAAAGATACTTAAAATCACAAACTCTCCACCTCTTTTTCTCGCATAAAATCGGTATCAACAATTGTCTAAGAAAGAGTTTTGTAGTTTTCATTGAGGGTGGATAAGGAAGCTAGGGTTTTGGTGTTAATAATTAGGGTTTTCTAGTGTATTTGGGTTGTTTTTGTGCACCTCTTGACCTCCTAATCACAACTAATACTTGTAAGAATCTAATATAACTCATTTTACATATATTTCACTTTTTAAGCATCATTTATGTTATCCTAATAACTAATCCATATCATAACACATAAGCTATATCAATAAGCTATAAGCAAACCCAATAAGCTTAAATAAGCTTCAGACCATAAGAGAAAGAAAGAGAGGAAATAGAAGAATATTAGATTAAGAGAAAGAGGTGAAGGATCTTTTACACATATGAAAACACACACATAAATGACCAACACCCTCTCCAGTATTGGAGAAGGGGTCATATCACCCTTGGACCAATCAATGCGTATAGGCTTTAGTAGATGGTCTAGCTTGGCTTGTGTTGGGCTTTGGCCCGTTACATGCTTAAAGTCCAAGCTCGTTTATCCCGATTAGCCTATTATAATACATGACCTAATAATAACTGAGACAACCGATAACCTTCTTGTTCAACTTAATAGAATTAAGGCTAACAATCTCCCCCAATGTTGAGGTCTTCTTTGATCTCCCCAACGTTGACGTTCTTGATGGAGGATATCTTGATTTGACTTTATCTTCCTTAATGTTGAAGATATGACGTTTGAGCTTTGCCTTCTTTGGTCTTGTCTTTGTCTTTTCTTGTTTGTAATGGCTTTGTTCATTCATGCTTAAGACGACCGATAACCTTCTTTTGGTGTCGTATATGTGATCTTGATCTTGAGCCTTCATCTTTTAACTTTGAGTTCTTAAGATCTTTCATCTTGCATCATCTCCTTGACTTGAATCATCTTGATTTAACTTTATTGATTAACTTGTGCTCTTGACCGACATACTCATACTTATTGCATTCTTGTTTGACTTTTATGAACATAAGGATAACAATCTCCCCAAAATACGATTCTTGATTTGACTTTAAAGATCTTTAAGGAAGTTTAGTATCAACACTCTTGATACTAAATGATTGACTTTTAGAGCTCGAGTATGAGTATGTGGTAATGAATACGACTTCGCTGGTACATGGTTGCAACTCTGACCTTTGAATCTACAATTAAAAGGTTAGTGATAAACAACAGATATGGACAAAAGTGTCTTTGTCACTTCGTCAAATACGGTTGCAATAACCACGGTTCCCCGTTAATCAGTATAAATACTGCCTGTGATTAGATATAATTCATATGAATCTTCTTGACAGGGTTTCTAGCTCAAAGCATAGGATCTTCTAACACAGATGTATTAGATTCACCATGCTTGCTTGTTCTTATTACCGAAACGTCTCAAAGCATACAACACGGTAAGAGTGAATAAGATAATTACTATCTTTCTGATTAAGTTGTCAATTCATTTACTGGACCAAAATCGATATCCAGTTATCACAAGCTTGATTCATATAAAATTTTGCAAGTCACCTACCGCAGAGCTGTTTAATGTTGACTCTAGAAGGATTTCCATCATCACTATGAATACTTAAAAGTATCACTCAAATGTTCTGGCAAGATCTCAAGGATAATGCGTAGGACTCTTTGATACCAAATGTTATCTTGATGGATAACAATTTATATTTTGACATTGTGTCCTAATGAGATTTATAACTTGATCTCTCTTGGCTCTAGACTCGATTTATAGTGGTTCGGTAATGAAGCACCTCTTCGCCCTACTCTATTCCCCGAGCACCAACCTCGAGAGTTTTCTTCACTATGTCAACAAGCTCCCTTTAGGCGGAGAAAGCCGTACACAACTAAGCTTACACCGATTTTTGACACTAAGCCAAATATCGAGTCCTAATCCTAGCTAGAACCAATCTATCACAACTTTTGTATTTTAAGGACTAAAATACTAACCACACTACTTCACAACAATTCACAACTTTTCTTTTCTTCACAACTTCTCTTCATTTCACTACTTCACAACTTCTCTTCACTTCACTACTTTACTACACTTCACTACTTTACTTCACTTCACAATTTCACTACACTTCACTACTGCACTTCACTTCACAACTTCACTACACTTCACCTAGACACTAACAAGATCACCCCGATCTATCTAAACTCTTGACGATCAC
>BQNB010049388.1:0-33777 GCA_026074375.1 Tanacetum coccineum
CAGAAACAACCATGGTCACCAGCAACAACCCTTCAAGAGGCAGAATGTCGCCAAGGTCTATAATATGGGGACAGGCGAAAAGAAGCCTTATGAGGGATCCTTGCCTAAGTGCACCAAGTGCCATTTTCACCACAACGGCCCGTGCACCCAGAAGTGCTACAAGTGCAACCGCGATTGTAGGAGTACTGGCAACGCAAACATTGCTAATACCCAGAAAGGCAATGGGGCAGCTCCCAAGGGGAATGGTTGTTTTGAGTGTGGAGCATTAGGGCATTTCAAGAGAGATTGCCCTAAGTTGAAGAATAAGGATGGAGGGAATGGGAATGCATAGGGCTGGGTTTATGTAGTTGGGAATGCAGAGAAGAGAGGGAATGCATCGGGAAACCCGAATTCCAATTTCGTTACGGGTACGTTCCTCTTAAACAACCACTATGCATCTATCTTATTCGACACTGATGCCGATAGAAGCTTTATATCTACTGCATTTAGTTCCCTGATTAACATCGCCTCAACTCTATTAGAAAATAGTTATGATTTCGAATTAGCTGATGGGAAAATAGTCGAGATAGACACTATTATACGAGGTTGCACTTTAAATTTCTTAGACCACCCGTTCCACATAGATCTAATACCTGTAGAACTGGGTAGTTTTGACATCATTATCGGTATGGACTGGTTAAGAAGATGTCACGCCATGATCGTGTGCGATGAAAAACTTGTTCGAGTTCCCTATGGGAATGAAACTTTGACTTTTTGTGGCAACAAAAGTAGCAACGAGAGAGAATCTCGGTTGGCAGTTATCTCATATTCAAAAGCTCAAGAGTACATGGCAAAAGGATGCCAGGTCTTTTTGGCGCAGATATCCGTCAAGGAAGAAGAGGACAAGTCGGAAGGAAAACAAATTAAGGAAGTACCAATCGTCCAAGATTTTCCTGAAGTATTTCCTGAGGACTTGCCAGGTCCTCCTCCAGCTCGACCAGTGGAATTCCAAATCGACTTAATTCTAGGAGCCGCGCCCGTAGCTCGAGCACCGTATCGATTGGCTCCATCCGAAATGAAGGAATTATCTGAACAATTACGAGAGCTTTCCGACAAAGGATTCATAAGACCTAGTTCCTCACCTTGGGGAGCCCCGGTCTTGTTTGTCAAAAATAAGGATGGGTCATTCAGGATGTGCATCGACTACCGTGAGTTAAATAAACTGACAGTGAAGAATCATTATCCACTCCCGAGGATCAACAATTTATTTGATCAACTCCAAGGATCCAGTATTTTTTCGAAGATAGATCTGAGATCAGGATATCACCAGCTTAGAGTACGAGAGCAAGACATTCCAAAGACGGCATTCCAAACTCGGTATGGCCATTACGAGTTCTAGGTTATGCCATTCGGATTGACAAACACACCTGCGGTATTCATGGACCTCATGAACCGAGTATGCAAGCCTTAATTGGATAAGTTCGAAATTGTCTTCATCGATGACATACTTATTTATTCAAAGGACTAGAAAGAGCATGAAGAACATCTCAAGGCCATTTTGGAATTGCTTAAGAAAAAGAAGTTGTATGCCAAGTTTTCAAAATGTGAATTTTGGATTCCGAAGGTACAATTTCTCGGACATGTCATTGATAGCAGAGGCATACATGTGGATCCAGCCAAGATAGAAGCTATCAAAGATTGGGCGTCTCCTAAGACACCAACGGAGATTCGCCAATTTTTAGGTCTTGCTGGTTACTATCGAAGGTTCAACAAAGGATTTTCGAAGATTGCTAAATCAATGACGAAACTTACTTAGAAAGGAATCAAGTTTGACTGGGGTGAAAAGGAAGAGAACGCATTTCAGTTGATAAAGCAAAAGTTGTGCAGTGCGCCAATTCTGGCTTTACCTGAAGGGAGCGAAGACTTTGTAGTCTACTTTGACGCATCACACAAGGGTTTAGGTGCTGTATTGACGCAGAGAGAGAAGGTGATTGCCTATGCTTCTCGACAACTAAAAGTTCACGAGAAGAACTACACCACTCATGATTTAGAATTTAGACTTGGATCGGTGGTAGTTGCTCTAAAAATTTTTGGAGAATATCTTTAACGGAAACCAGTGCACCGTGTTCACCGACCATAAAAGCCTACAACACATTCTCGATCAGAAGGGCTGTTACATGAGCAACGCTGTTGGCTAGAGTTGTAAGTAATTACGATTTGCGACATTCGTTTTTCATCCGGGAAGGCAAACGTAGTGGCCGATGCGTTGAGCCGTAAGGAACGGATTGAGCCATTGCGGGTTCGAGCCTTAGTTATGACAATTGGCTTGGATCTTCCCAAACGAATATTAGAAGCTCAGATCGAAGCCCAGAAACCAGAGAATCTCGTGAATGAAGACATTGGGGGTATAATCAGAAGGGTATTACCAAGGAAAGATTGGAACCACGTGCCGATGGAACACTATGTTTACACGGCAGGAGTTGGTTACCTTGCTATGGAGACTTAAGATTCGTGATTATGCACGAATCCTACAAGTCGAAATATTCTATCCATCCCGGTTCTGAAAAGACCTGTCCAAGATGTGGAGAAATTTAATATGGTGGCCAAACATGATGGCTGATATCGCCACGTATGTTAGTAAGTGATTAAACGTGTGCGTGGTCTAAGGTCCGAACACCAAAGGCCATCTGGGCTGTTTAGTCAACCAGCAAAATACTGAGTGGAATTGGGATAATATCACAATGGATTTTTATTCGGTCGTCACAGGCTCGGGGCTTTGACCACCATCTGGGTGATTGTGGATCGGCTTATAAAATCTGCCCACTTCTTGCCAATAAGGGAGAATGATCCATTAGACAAATTGGCAAGGTTGTACTTGAACAGGATAGTAGCAAGACACGGGATACCTGCTTTAATTATCTGTGATCGTGATGGGAGATTCACATCAAATTTTTGGAAATCATTTCAGAAAGCTTTGGGTACAGATATAAGTATGAGCACTGCGTATCATCCAGAAACAGCTTAGGCCAGACCGGAGCGAGAGAAACTATTCAAACTCCTCAAGGGACAAGCTACTGTGCTTGCGTGATCGATTTTGGCAAGGGTTGGGTTAAGCATTTGCCACTAGCCGAGTTTTCATATAACAACAGTTATCACGCTAGCATAAAGGCCGCACCTTATGAGGCACTGTATGGTCAAAAATGTCGATCACCGGTGTGTTGGGCCGAGGTTGGGGAAGCTTAACTAACTGGTCCAGAATTAATCCAAGAAACAACGGAAAAGATCGTCCTATATCAAAGCAAAGGATGCATCAGTTGCCCAGGTCGGAAAAAAGTGTACGCTGATGGAAGCGTAATCCAATCGAGTTTGAATGTTAGGGATAGGGTTATGATCAAGGTTCTCACCATGAACATTGGCGGTTAGCGGATTCGCGGGTTGTAATCGGGGCAAGTAATCCCATAGATTCGTCTGACATTTCATGGTGTTAGCCCAGAGGTTGGAAAGTTTGCTAACAAACTGGGAAACTTCCCCAAGTGTTGAGCAGGAGTTCATATACTTTCATGTGTTTAACCTGAAGAAAATGTTCGCTGACGAATCCATTAGTTCATTGCCGTTAGAAGAAATTCATGTTGACGATAATGCTCTAGTTATGTGGAAGAGCCTAGTTTGAAATCATGGAACGAGGATGATCAAACGATTGAACGCGAAGCCGCATACCATTGGTTTAAGGTTTGCTGGAAACTCGAGGAGAGGTCTGGTTCACCTGGGAACGTTAAAGATTTGTTCAAAACAGAATACCCATAAACTCTTCATAAACCGGGATCTTGTCATCACTACAAGGTCTTAAGCTTTGAGGACAAAGCTTTTTTAACGGGTGGAGACTGTAACATTTCTCAATTTTAGGTCATTCTACGACATTTATTATTCGTCACTATTTATTTTGGTCCGACACGCGTTTACTTTTAATATTTACGTTTAAGCTAATCACGTAGACAAGAAATAATCAATAAATATAAACAGTCATCAAATAAATTAAGGTTTGCATCAACCAAGTAATGCATATCTTTTAAGCAAGATAATTATTACTTTTGCGTATTTTTTATTTTTATTGGTCACGTAAAAGGGCTACGTTTCGCTAATAAAATACATTTGGACACACCCCGGTAATACCTAGACTTACTAGACTCCAAAACCAAATACCCACTTTTAAAACCTTAACACAAAAATTAATCAGTTTTGTGTTAAAAACCATGTTGGACCGATTTATGGACAAATGAGACCCCTAAACCAATTGTCACATGTGCTAAATCAACTAGAAATCTTCTAAGTACCATGAATAAACATCTTATCGGTAATTAAACTTCGTACTAGTATAACCTTTAACAAGATCTCTCAAGCCTCGTCTCTCTTTGATTCTACACGTTACACACATACACATACCTAAAAATCCTACTAATGATCCTAAAGTACTTGTACATCTCCTAGTTAATTAATGTTAGTCCTAAATGTCTCCCACTAAGTTATTACACAATGGTTAATAACCATTTGCCCTTTGTTTCCTTTGGATCCCACGGCTACATGCATTGTATATTATACCAAATCTTAAGATTTCTAGTATCTAAGCAACTCGTGTACAAACATTGCCTAATAAATCTTGTACTCAAAGTGGTTTAACATAATACATGTGGTAAGCAACTAGAAATTCCCCAAAAACACCTATAAGGCTCATTTTCTATTTGGCTTTAGAGACCAAAAGGAGCTAAATAGTCATTTGCTAATAAATACAACACTCACAAGCTACTTATACATTTCCAAAAAACTCTTAAAACTATCTCAAGCAAACAAAAAACATATATCCCTTTCTTTTTCAAATTCGGGTTACATCAAAACCGAAACCATACACACTCTCAAATCACCCTACACACTCTCAAACTATCTCAAGCGCACGTCTAAGGTCATACAAGGGACATAGGAAGCTTGGAAGCTTGGGTTTAAGACACACACGGGTGTGTACACGAAGCTAGTTTCTTGCCAAACTCTTTCCACGAACACTAGAACCCTTGTAAGTCACATACAAACACCACAGAACTTTATAATATGTGTGTTCCGTTTCTTGTTTAACTAGTTATTATGTCTGTGTATATGTTTATGGTGTGCTAGGCTTAGATAATCGCCATGTTAAATACAAAATGGTTAGGGTGATACGCAATGTGATTGGGATAAACTTATGTGGTGTTAAATAAAGATAAATGTGTATATATTTAGTAGCAAACAAGGTTTTGAAACCGTCATTTTTAGAGAAACCACAAAGTAAACTTTCATTGTAAACAAGATACGATGGCTTGGGAAACGTGTGTGCGACCTTAACAGAGATATTGCTATAATGCACGGAAGTCTATTGGAGGGGGGGGGGATAAATACACGGTTTGTAGGACACTAGGACACACTTATCGTAACATATATATATAAGGAAAGCATATGGGCCACTAATGGGGCCTTATTTTGTACCCATATGAGGTTACGGCTTAGGCTCAACCGGCCAACAATCCTCGGGTTAGGACCCATAGCTTATTTATATGCTCAATGTAGTCTTATCAATAACACCAACGACCTTAGTAGAAACCAATATGGACCTTTGCATGTTTTGAAAACCAACCAAACCCTTAACGGGCTTATTAGCCCATTAACAAGCCTAACTCGAGCCATAAGCTCATAATAAGCTTTGAACAACTTATTGGTGAACCTATATAAGCTTAATGGACTTAGTGGACCTAAGTAATAAGCTAATGGGACCTATTGGGTCAATGTCAAACCACTTCAAATAACACTTATCGGACCCGTAATGGGCCTAACAAGCCAATAACTAGAGCTTAGTGCTTATTCGAATATGCCACGTGGTTAAGGCAACGTAATTTTAACTTTGTGTGCTTTATTGAAGTATAGTAATAAGTTAGTTCACACGGAGAAAAGAAACCCTTTTGTACCATTCGGGCTAACGCTATTTGGCCCTACGAGCCAATATAAGCTCGGAATATAGTCTCTAATTTAGCTCACCCAATGCTTTTTGTCTGGCCAACTGATTTGTATGCTTTAACTATGCTTTTAGAGAAGGAATTTTATGTCTCTTTATAAATTCGATATTGGACCGTTAATATGCGCGTTGAGGGCCAATAAGGCCATTTAAGCTACATTTTGCCCTAATAAGCTCTTTCCGAGTATTTATGGGCTTACAGATGCTTATTGGGTCGGAGTGGGGAGTATTTATTACAGTCGTGCATCGTGGTAGACCTTAAAACGGATACTTAAAATGTGGCTCGCGGCGCTCGAGGTAAGTGGCTAAAAGTGTCAATTCTGCAAACTAGAGGGTCTACTAAATGTCATTTTTGTCTTTAATAAGTCTAGGGGCTTTGTTTTGCATGTATCTAAGTTAAGGACTAATGTGAAACTTTTGGAACAGATAATGGGAAACTTTGTATAGTTAGCAGGACTAAAAGTGAAATTTTGAAAACTTATAGGTATTGTTAGCCTCAATTTATTGAGTCGAACAAGGAAGCTCGGTCACTCTACGATGGAGCTTCGGTCTCTAATTAGTTAACATTGTAATAGGATATTATCGGGAATCGGGTCGATAGTGACATCTATATTGTATATGTTTCGGGGTTTCATACCCAAGCAAAACCCTGAGACGGGGGTCCCTAAGTTAAATATTCCCGCGCGTACCTTATAAAGTGACGGGGTATATAAGCTTTTTCTTCTTTAGAAAAAAGCTAGTTGTTCTTTTCAATTAATTCCATTTTCAATATTCTCTCATCTCATGATCTCTCTCTTTTTTCTCTCTCTAGAAACTACTCACTTCTCTTTTTTTTCTCGTTCGATTTCGTCGTTAATATATGAAGTGAAGTTATCTACGGGACCTACATTGTACTCAGAGCAAAGGGTGGATTCGTGTCTGATTTGTGTGGTTAAATAAGCTCAAATTCGTGGCTTATTTTGTGAAAAAATACCCACGGCTCAATTTTTTTTTTGGTCTAATGGTTTGTTAATCTTGATCTTCAACTTTGGTTCTACACATCAAAAGGTAAGAGTGCTTCAAATTTCGTGTGTTAAACAAGCTCCTAGCTCGAATTATAAGCAAACAAAGTAAGGTGTTCTTCGTGGAGAGTTGCTTCATTTTTGACGATCCAAGAAGAAATACATGTTATAGGATGTTTAATCTTGGTATATCTCCTTAGTATTGCATGTTAGAGCTGCGATGAATTCGTGGGATAGATCAAGCTTATTTGATGTGGATTTTGTCAAATTCGGACCTTGTGTTCATCGTGGGAGGGTTGATTATTTAATTATTTGTCTCCACGGCGGTTGACTGTAGGGACAAGATCTACGATTTACGGAAATAGTCATCAGCGGTTTGTTGACCACAGTGGCGAGTTGCTAAACAGCGAGTTGCTAAACAGCGATTTGAGTATTTTATTAGGGCAGCGAGTTGTCAAAAGAAGCAGCGGTTTGATTATTCTATTACACGGCGGTTTGCTTACACTAGCAGCGGTTTGATTATTCTATTACACGGCGGTTTGCTTACACTAGCAGCGGTTTGATTAAAAAAAAAAGAGCTTACCAGACGACACCCTTTTTTGCGACACTTTTTTTATGAAAAGAAAGTTGAGTAATATGTATTTTTTTATATCTGCATCTTCAAAAATTATTTTAACATCAAATTCAAATTTTTGTAATAGGGTAAAAAATATTTTGTTTTAATAATCCACTGCGCCGAATTCCAAACAAATCATCAAACCATTAAGCCAAAACCAAAACCATCACAAGGGACTTAAACTTGCATCTAATCATACAAAGGAAACAAACTCAACAACAAGAGCGATTTATTCATTCACGGTTTGCTATGATTTTGTAAATCCCGTTAATTCATTTATCGGTTTTAATCATAGACGTGTAAAATCCCGTGAAGGTGAATTGCTTACACAACCACTACTTCAATAACTTCATATCCACTTTTACGATCCACAAATCTTTCCTACTTCATATTTCATCAACTATTCATTCATCATGTTTACTTAGTTAACACATCCTTAACCGATAGGCCAAAAATGATAATAATTATCATTCTAGCTGGTTCAATAAGAGCGTCCACGATGCTAGACACGAGGAATATATTCTCTAGTGGCGTTCGCGGGTTTTTACGATTAACACTTGACACTAAATCGAATGGGTGATATCCGAGGAGTGCAATCTTTGCAGGTCCATATCGCCCTACGAGCGTACTCCATTGCAGTTGTTCTGAAGGCAGCAGAAAAACATATCAACCAGTAGCTGCAATGAGAAGCTGAGACAATACACAACAATGACAACGAGAAACAAACTTTACTTTCTAGCTGAAAAGGACGCTATTTTTTGATTTTGACTGGTATGGGAGATGAAATTTACTCACTTGTTGATGCCATTGCAAACACAGCTTAAGGAGATGTGGACAGCCATTGAAAGGCTACAACAGGGTGAATCGTTGACGTTTACAAAGATGTAAAGACCAATCTGTTCTGGGAATTTGGAAGTTTACTTCTCGAGATGGAGAATCCATGGGGTCTTATTATACTAATTTTATAACACTGATAATTGAGTTGACTCAAGGAAAAACTTGCAAGTTTCACCAATCACGCGAATGTTCAATTTCTTCAACAATTCAACCAGGATGGTCAAATTTGTGGACGGTTGTCAAGGCAGAACAGAGGAGGAAATAGACACAGTCCTTAATATCACAGGCTACATGTGACGTCCTGAAGCAGTAGTTTCAAATCGTAGTTAATGATATCGTTATGAGAGATTAGCCAGACTGCAGAAGTGTAAAATCGTTATGCACTTCTTGCTCGGTCTGCCTCTACCTATCTCAGCTATACTACTATCACGGCACCAAAACTCAAAAAGATCGAATGCACCATCATACATCGCAATCTTCTTCCACACGCCCAAGTGCGACTACCCGACACAAAGGCAAGAGATCGCCAACCCAGTTTACTCCTCAATATGAGTCTATTTCTGTAGGAAGACAGTGATCCAGAACAAGCTCGAAGGGATAAGGATATGCAAAGAACTTGGCTACTCCTTGCTAAGTATGTCAAGAAGCTGTACAAACCTCACAACAACCAAAAACCTAACCCCCCCCTTTCTCGGTAACTTCTTCAAACTTAGGAACAAGGACTGAACGATACCTCACACCAAGGCTATAACAACGACAATCAGTCAGGGCAGTTGGGAATCAAAGGACGATGACAGTTGTTGGGGTAGGAAACAGTAATGGCAGTCCCGGTAGTGCAACAAAAATGGATTACAGTGCTTTAACTGTAAGGGATTTGGGACACTAGCCAGGGAATGCAGGAAGCCAAAGCGGGTAAAACGGGACTACGCTATCACAAGGAGAAGCTGATGATATTCATACAGCTGAAACAAGGTGTTTTACTTCAAGCAGAGCAAGCTGGATTGGCTAGAAGACACAGATAAGTGATTGATGAACAAGAATTGGAAGCACATTACAGTTACATGGCAAAGATTCAGGAGGTCTCACCTGAAGAATCCAGTTCTACTAGTCAGCCATGGAACAAGTACAAAACCATGATGGAAAATGATGAGTTTGCCCAATGTGTGACGTCCATTTCTGAGCAAACTTGAATCCCATTAATGATCATATGGTTTTGGAGGAAGGATGATTGCAATGTCATTCCTGATTCATCAAATATCAGTATAATGATTATCAGGTTGCTTTATGTCTTCAAATCTTGACAGCAACTAGTCTTTAATGACTCTTCAGCAATATTGACAATGTTGTACATCAAATCATAAAGTTTCAGTCTATTCTCATCACTTCTAGGTGTGTTAACTCCTGTGAGAGGTGAATCATTGAAAATTTTTAAATGGATTTGATGTCTCTTTACCAGTTAGCCATTAACTCTACATTTAAAGGGAGGCTTAGTTGTATAGTTTGTATACTTCTGGTAGTAAGTTTCACTAAAATCTATCTTAAGTAGTATTAATTCTGGTAGTTAGTAACATGTACTGAGAGTTGAAATGGTTTTCAGTTAACCATGGACATACACCTTTCTGGTGGCCAAAGGACTGACTACTCCAGAGTGAATGGCTAACTGGTAAAGAGACATCAAATCCATTTAAAATTTTCAATGATTCACCTCTCACAGGAGTTAACACACCTGGAAGTGATGAGAATAGACTGAAACTTTATGATTTGATGTACATAATTGTCAATGTTGCTGATATGATGGATTGCTGAAGAGCTTTGAAGAATAGTTGCTGCAAAGATAAAAAGAGAAGACTTGAAGTGTTGCAGATCAAGAACAACTTGAAGAATTCTATTTACAACATCCTCAGAAAGCTTAAAGTGTTTAAAGTAAAGATCAAGAATGTTTTGAAGGAACTTGAAGTTCACAAGTGAAGATCAAGTTAGGGGAGGATTGTTGGGAAAATAGATTGTAACAGACTTAATACTGGTAGTATAACAGTTAAGTCTGATAGTAATAGTTAGTTCTGTTAGTATTAAGTTAATACTGGCAGTACTAAGTTAAGTCTGGCAGTACTAAGTTAGTACTGGTAGAGTAGCAGTACTAGAGTTAGTACTGGTCATAGTTAGTTCTGTTTATAGTTAAGTCTGTTTATGTAACAGAATAGTAATAGTTATCTTAGAGATATCTTAGGAAAGGATATGTATTATCCTTTGACGTTTGTAAAGCCCATTAGGGTTTCCATTGTGTATAAGAGGAACCCTAAGGCACAATGTTACAAGTACGTTTTGAGAAATATCAATAGAAGCATAGAGCTTAATAGCAATTTAGAATTATTGTTTCTTCTTTACTCTTGTGTTAAGATTCCGCATTAACACTTGATATTCATAGTCAGTGTCTCTTATATAGTTGATTTGGATTTATTCAAGTTATCTATCGTCTTACAAAGGCTAGTCAGATCCTAAACCAAGGACCTACACTTTCCCTAAAGGACTATACCTAGTACCTTAAAGCATGCGTGCATTAAATGGTATCTCAACCACCCATTTAATGCATGCCATGTGTCCTAGGTTAAACTTGTAAACCTTAATTCCTTTTGCCTATAAAATGAAAGCAATGTAAAGAGTAAATGTTATCTTTTCCAATTAATGTGAAACACATTGAAGAGCATTTATCTCTCAAATAAACTAAATAGGACTACTGGAGCTGAAGCTCAAGTGTTAGTCGAATAGTTTGTTTTCTTAAACTTGTAACTTTGGTTTCGAGTTTAAGTTAGAAAGAGATCACACCCTAATTGTCATTCAACCACCTTGCTATTCCGCAGCAAGGTGTGGCATAGATTCTTTATTTGATTCTAATAAGAACCTATACGTTGAAAAGTTACTTATTGGTGATTTAAACTTGTTCATTATATTGTTTACAAATATCTGTATAAAACTCACTTTGTTGCCATAGAATGTGATTATTTTAACTTGATAAACCATATATCACATCTAAAGGGACCAACAATAACTAAGGTGTTAAGTGGACATAGTAATACAGAGATGGGGAGGGACTGGGAAAATGATATTAGACTTTTCATTGATATCTGCTAGGAAACAGATGAATTTATATCGGCTTCTCGCATACTCTTCGACCCTATATACAGATGTCCACCTGACATAAAAAACACAGGTCTCAGCTTATTTTCTCGTTAAACCCATGAGAAAACAATTGCTATTAGACTAAAACCATAAGACACAGATGACATTTATATGGAAAAAAACAACCAAACATCCACATTAGGTGCTATAAAATGTAGCATCATAAATCATTATGATAACCGTTGGTTTTTTGGCCACTATAATTTGTGTGTATTTGGCTCACAATAGTAGAGCAAACAAAACGATCTAAGGCATTTAAATCCTACACCACGCGACGCTAGGGACTGTAAATCCATAAGTAAAATATTGGAAGGAAAATCAAAAAGTTGCATTGAAGAAAACTATTACATGTGCCTCAAACAACTTGGAAAATCATAGAAGCAGACTTTCGGTTCTTAAGGAAAGACAGTTGCGATCGTAGACTTGGGCTACCAATACATCCGTTTCGCGCTGCAAAACAACAAACAGAAAACATCATCAGTGCCAACAAAACGCATATTAGACCACGTAAAAAATCAAGACTCGTGACTTCAGTTAGAAAAAATCATGCATTGGATTCTTCCATTTTATGCGAAAAAGATAGTTTTTGTGAAATGCAGACTCGTGAACATAAATTATACACAGGTTGTGCAGACAAATGTCAAACGCTGCACCAAAAGCACACCACATCACAATAAAGACCCCCTTTTATTTTTTCATAGACAAACAAAACACAAATTAAAACAACTATTATATAAAGTCATATCCCCACATGCGAAAACATAAACTGGTAACGCGAATCAATGTCACACTCAACCACTTTTCCATCTTGCACAGCAAAATAACACACATGAAATGAGTTCTAATGAGCACAAACAACACACAGGTCATACAAATAATTTCGAACGATATTCAACACCAAAACAAAACACACGTTATAGCACTCGTGATCATACCCAGCCCAAAACAGTTGCTATTAAACCAAAGCATTGCCACACGACCTCCCTTTCTATGCCAAGAAAATACACAATAGTCCATAAATTTCTCGTCGCTATTAATTCATGAATCTGCTTTGAAAGTAGAGGTTGTCAAGGCAAATCAGATTCGCATTCAACCGCACTTCCATTTTGCGTAGGAAAAAAACAGTTGTGAAATCAGCACCAATGACAATAGACCATACACAAATCATGGAGACAAACTTGAAATGCAGACACAAACTTGAAAAATATGCAAGAACCAAATGAAAATAAGTCATACCACTCATGAGTGTTGTAGGCTACATTATTTTTGCATGTTGTGTGCTTTCCAAGCATGTCTTTTTTACCGGTCTATAATGTGCGTTCATTGGTGTTGATTTATTTGGTGTTATTTTGCTGCGCGAAATGGAAGGATGTATGGGTGTGAAACTCATTTGCGTTGGCAACCTTTATTTGTTGCAGTGGACACATGAGTTAAAGCCACATAACGTGGCACACATCTAAAAAACATAAACAAACGACAACAAATTTGGTTCCTCAGGTGCGAAAATAGATGGTGGCTGGACGAAACAATTTCACAATCAAACATCCATCTATTTTCCACAACAAAACAACACTCAAGAAATCAACACCAAGGATAACAATTATACACACAGGCCTCTACCCGCAAAAAAACGGTTGTAGCTTTACCAAAACAAAGACAGACAACTAATAATTTGAAAAAAATAAAAAACACACATGCCCGGACACTCCTTCACACTTTTAATTCACGTGTCCACTATAAAAAATAAAGGTTGGTGACACAAACAGTTTCACACCCATACATCCTTCCATTTCACGCAGCAAAACAACACCCAATAAATCAACACCAATTATCGCACATTATGCACATGCAATACAAATAGTTTTGGAAAACACAAAACATAGCCTACAGGACTTATGATCATACCCAAGAAAAACGGACACGGTTTTACCAAACCAATAGGACATGCCCGATACATGCATAAAAAATTAGGGACACATGTCCACAAACTCCTCCTCACTTTGACAGCAAAACAAAGGCTGTAAAGATGAATCAGTTTTGTTAACCATAAATTTCACTAATCTAGCCAAGATCCAGAGGGCGGGGAGGCCAAAATAAGTATGAAGCCATAAGAGAGAGTAAAGAGAGAAAGAAAGGAAAGATGGTATATTAGATTAAGAGAGAAAGAAAATACACCTAGTGATAATGAACCTCGCCCCTCCTTGAAAGTAAGAAGGGGGTATTTATAGCCCACACGTTATATTACTATGCTAACTTGACATTATTAGTCCCTGCGTGTGTGGCTATTTTATCTATATGTAATTCCGTAAATGACGCTCAAATTTTGAGGCTAACAATATTCCCCCAATGTGGAGACATACGAAATTACTTATAATGTTCCTAACAAGTACAAATACAAATAGAATGACGTCTTTCAAGGTGCTTTCAATGCTAAGGATTACTTCGTTGTCTTTTAGTCTTCATACTTGTACCCCAGCTTGAATATTCTTTCTTTTACTTGTTGAAGAACCACTGTAATATGTATGAACTAGATTAACTTCCCCCAATTCATACTACATGCCTTGAAAAGCTTTCTTCATACACTTCTTTTTGACGAAGTTTCTAAATCAGCTTCCCCCAAACCAATAACCCTTATCTTGAGCAGATTTAAAACTTTGATGTATCATGACAGATCTTCTTTGTTTGACATTTATGTACACAGCAGAATATGTAGAAAACCTACACCAAATATAAATTCTCCTTTGATAATTGACATTTGGTCTTAATGATTCTTCGTTCGAGGAAACATGCTTAAGAAATCAACAACATATCTTCTTACGCTTGTAGAATACTTCACAATAACCCGCAGAAGCAGGAACAAAAAATCCTAGCATAAGTCTACAAAGTCAATATCTTTATTGACCCATAAACCATACCAAGTACATACTACATCCCCCTGGAAGTTGAAACATTGACCCCAAAGTAACAAGTTGAACCACTGACCATCTCTGCGGACTAACTTCCGGCATACAACCTTGAACTCGATCAAGTGAACCCGTTGTGTGTCTCGGAGTACACGTTTCTTCCCCCATGATGGTTATGAACACTCATTGACGTGTACGCCCATTTACTCGAGATGTTCATGCGTGAAGTACCATTGACATTATGTAGCTCATAAATAACCTGTGAGAATCAACTACTGATCACATCTCTAGTCTTTAGTCCCTCTGACTAACTTTACCAACTTCTATTCTGTCAGCAATCTGTAGTAACTGTTGATGGAGTAAACCTGCTATACCAAACATGAAATTGAAGTACAATCCCTAAAATTTGAGACTTAATCTTGCACTATCGTAATTGAAGAACACTATCCACATCTGCATCTGCGTTTAACACTGAGCACTACAACATAACTCCTTTTAGTGATAGCTATACACTCTGAGCACTACAAAGTAACTCCTTACATCAGGTATAACTAGATAGTTGAGTCTTAATCTGATGTTGTAACATTCAAGCAAGTCATCAATCGATAGAGTGGTCTGAAGAAAAGAATTAGAAAATAGAAGGAAGGCTTGATGATGAAATAAGTACACGCCTTCGTGAAATCCCACTTCAATCTCAAATAAGTGATAACGAATCAACCCCGTAATACTAGTCGTTTGACATTTTAAGTGAATCTTATGAAGGATCGTTTTAAGTGTGATATATCAAGAGCTAGGCTATTAGGTTGATTGTTTATTGTGGTTTTTTGTGTCTCTCGTATGGTTTTTATTGTCCAAATAGTATGTTTTTGTTATCTTGAAATCTATTCCAAAACAGTCATATTTTACGGTTAAAGTTTTACAACCTTTTCTGGTCTCGATATCTATCCAAATCTGTCTTTTGGGTATAACTTTTTGTTTAATTATGTGGGTAAAAGAAGTAAATTGGCTGTCCAAACCATTTTTATGGTCAGATCTAGTTTTTAACAGTTAAGTTTATGCGAGTATAAAGAAGCGAGTTTCAAGCTTTTTGAAACCCTTTCAATGTGAGTTTGTTATATGTGAGTTTAAAATAAGGATTGTACATGCGAGTTAAACCACATGCGAGTTAATCATATGCGAGTTAAGGACCTCGGTTTTGTCCTCAATGGTCATCAAAAGTAAAAAAGAAAAAGAAATGAGTAGAAAGAGTAAGAACATACCTATAACAAACCAACAACAACAAACCATATCATAATCCTATTCCCATCCTCCATCACAGTCAACACCACAAACATACTACAAAAATAACCACAATCTCAACTCCTTAAACCAACATCAAGATTAGAACTTAAACAAAATGAAACAATAAATAAGGTCTCAGTATATCCCATTCATGTTTTTACATTCAAGTTATGACCTCTCAAGATCAAAAGCACGGGATTAAAAACCATCATATATCTCTTGCATGTACGAAAATGTTAAAGTCTTATAACATAATTGTTATTATCTTTTTTTCTTTCTAATTAAACATAATACGAAAACTAAAACCTACCTGAGACCATATAATGATCTTGAAGTCGTCGTTCTTCTCATTGGGTGCACGGTTTAGTACAAAGGGTTCGTTTTGATCCCTGTGAATATTTGTGTTTTGTGACTAGTTTTATGGATGATTTATTATTTGCGTTTAAATATTTGAGTTTAAGAAAAAATGTAAAGGATAAGAGAGATGAGGTTGTACAACTTTTTGTGGCAACTTTGGTGGGATAGAGATGGGATGGTTGGTTTGTGTTAAATGATTTAGGGTTTCTAGAAAATTAAGGAGGTACTACTTATGTCGGGTTAAAAGTAAATACAAGGATTATGGCTTGTAGTTAGCAGATGAAAACCCTAACTCGCATGTCTAACTCACATGTTTAACTTGCATGTCTAACTCACATGTTTAACCCACATGTGTAACTCGCATAAGATGTGAGATTTTAAACCTCTTCCAAACTCGCATAAGTTCAACTCGAATAATTATGTAACTAGCATATTTTTCGGAAAGTACATACATCAAAAAAACTTCAAAAACTGTGATTTTTAACAAAAAAATTCACAACTTTTTGCTTAAATCTTGTAGTAAAGAAGTTAAGGAACAATAAAAATCTAAACTTGATAGTTTTACACATTACAAGGACAGATTTAGTTGCGTTTTTCTTGCAAGTTCAATACCGATTGCTTTTCCAACCAAAAAACCAACATGACATAAAATACTAGATTGAATCCACACAAACACGAATATAAACACCCATGGTTAGCTCTGATGCCAATTGTTAACCATAAACTTCACTAATCTAACTAATATCCGAAGGACGAAGAGGCCAAAATAAGTATGAAGCCATGATAAAGAGAGTAGAGCGAGAAAGAAATGAAAGATGGTGTATTAGATTAAGAGAGAAAGAATATACACCTTGTGATAATGAACCTCACCCCTCCTTCGAACTAAGGAGGGATATTTATAGCCCGCACGTTATATTACTATGCTAACTTAACATTATTAGTCCTTGCGTATGTGACTGTTTTATCTAATGTAATTCTGTAAATGACGCTCGCATTTTCCGACTAACAAGTTTCACACCCAAACAACTTTCCATTTTGCGCAACATAAGAACACACATGAAATGAGCACCAACAATCACATATTATATACACAAACCCTGATGTGTGCTTCATGAGCAAGTTTTAAATTTATAAACAAGGATTACCTATCTTATTAGCAACACATACGAACAAGTATACTCGTCCGTTAGTAGCAAGAAGAAATTCGGTAAGCGGAGGTCGTTCGCGAGGATTTGTGTGAATTTGTAAAAGAATTCTAAAATCAAAGATAATCGTTCATTCAGTTGTGCACAAAAACAAATGTAAAAAAATAGCAATTTTAATGATAATTCAAATGATAAAAACTACACTTTCTTAGACTAGTTTGGTCACTTAAAATTACTTGGTTGTGATGATGGTGTTCTAATCTATTATTCTTAAGACTCACGATACTCGTCAAGATCATAAAATCATAAAAACAAGCATTAGGTTTAATCAAAAAATTCAATACCAATACAATATTAATAAACTCGATTCGCGGTTCTTTTCACAAGTCTCTCAACAATCAAAAAAACATTTCTTGTTTGATCAAATTACTTAGGTTATGGTCAATACAAAAGATAGTCAATCAAAGACAAAGGGCTACGATTTATTTAGGTAAAGGGCTACAATTGATTGAGTAATAGTGAACCTTTCGACCTATGACACTCTTGCCAAACAATTAAATTTGATAAACAATGTCACTATGAAACACAAGTATGATTGGTTTTTAGTACTAGCTTGATATTAAGCTAAAACATATTGTCACAATCCAACAATTCATCATATCATAAACATCATCTAAGCAAGTGCACAAAGGCACTAGCCATGTAATCCTAATACTTACGTCATCTTCACACACTTACACACATAAGACAATAAGAAGAAGAAAAGAAGGAGATGGTGAATAAGCAAAGAAGAAAAAAGGATGTTTCTTTATTGGAAAATATGATACAAAGCAAACTCTCTCTCTCTCTAAGCTTACAAAAACATAATGTGCCAACTGTCTTAAAAATGATAGGGGAGGATTCTTTTATATCCTAAGACCCTCCTAACACTTACCCTCTTGGAGCAATGTGGGATATATGATATATCCAATAATACATGAAATATTAGCTTTGGAATCTCATAAGTACTTTTTTAGTCTATTACAATGTTCGATAATACATAATGACCATCACTTCATAAAAATGTAAGGCTAACAATCTTCCCTTAAGGGGTGCTCATTGCATAGAAGCCTTTACTTCGTTGATGTTGTGAATCTTGGAACCTTGTAGTAGTAGGAATTCTTTTAAAGTTCCTTTGCATGCCTTATGATCTTTGTCTTAGATCTTTAAATTTATTTTCTTTGTCTTTTGCCTTGAGACAATCATTGTTACTTGATGGGAATGTCTTTTTAATCAACATACTCATACTTTGGCATTATTTAGAATACGTGAAAGCTAACAATCTTCCCTATCAATGATGTTCTTTGCATCTTTAATCTTCATATCAACCTTGAGGAAGTTACTTGGACCTTTGATGTTCATAGCTTTCTTTAAGTCTTGATTGATGTCTTGAATATGTCTTTGAGATTTAAGTGTGAATATATGGCCTTGATGAATCTGGAACGAAGGTGGACATCATCCTTTATACGTGCACATGAATGGTTAGCAATAAACGCAAATATAGATGAATGTCTCGTCATTGATTGAATGGTTCGGTAGCAATAACCTCTGATTCCATGAGGACAGTTAGCAGTAAACTACTTACCCATCCCCCCATTTCCATTAATGACAACTCGACAGGTTTTCCAACTCCAAAGTTCAGTAAGTCTTGAGAGACACATCCCTTAGTTGTTCGTGAACCAGGATACCCCGAGTAAGCTAATGAAAATTGATCCTAGAGAGTCCTCAAAGTCAACGTGAAGTCAACAACACGACTGCATGCCTTATCCATCATGAAAAACTTTGTGGGTTACATTAACCACCATGATGGTGAAGACCGTTTTTCACTTCAAAACCTGACCTATCTCTTCATAGCCTGTCGCCACTGGATGACCTCTTACGATCCAATGAAGAAAGGCATATAGTTATCAGATACATCAAATCGTCGCAAGTGCATCAAGACCTTGGTGCCGATTTAATCGAACACCTTAATCATAATGTTTAATTTATAATGTTTTTTTAATTAAATGAAAATTTGATTATAATTATGAATAAAAAGATTTTAGTTTTTACTAAATAAAAAGAATTTGTATGTCTAGTTATTGGTGTTTGACTGATAAAGGGTGAACATGTGAGAGAGAGTTAATGGTAAAAAAGTGTAGAGAGAAGAGCAGATGAGGACTAGATGTGTCCGAGGTAAGTGGAGGTTTTTCTGGTGACTCATAAGGGTAGTTGATGACATCAAATAAAGTCAATTTTATAGCATCATTTATCCTATGTAAATTGCCTATTTTATATAATTATTGCACGAATTGGTACTTAATTGCTTATATTTGTTAGACACGCATTTTAGAGCTTAAACGAAGAAATCTAAAGAGTTCTGTTCTGACAACCTATTACGCCGTATCCATCAAGGAAGATACGGCGTATCTGTGCCTGCACTTCACAAATAACCACGAAGATTTAAAGCCCTATACGCCGTATCCAGCTTATTCTATACGACGTATTGAAGATCAAGTAAAGAATATTCTTGAATATTATAATCGTGGTCCCTACTCCAAGAAACCCCTAATACGCCGTATTGAGTTTATTCAATATGGAGTATCGATGATTTTCCAGAACCTATAAATACAAACCTAAATACGAATTTTAGGGTGTGTCTATCTTACTTATGAAACCCTAACCACAAAAGTCGATTTCCAGAAGAGAAGAAGAGCAAAGAAGGTCAAGCAACGTGCTTTAATCCATAGGAAAACCCTTGTAATCATCTATACTTTAATAATTGTTTGATTCTTGGTATCATTCGTTTAACTCGGTTAGGTTTCCTTGGTTGTTCGTTTATTATGTTTGTATTCAATACAATTGTTATTGGCTAATACCTTTAGGTATTAGCCATGCTTATCATAATTTAATGTTTGAATTGTTTATCTCGATTGCTTAATTTATTGTTGTTTCTTGATTATGTTTATCAATTTATACTCGTTTACGTGCTTGAGTATGCGAGCTATCATTCAACTAGACCTAGGAATGCAAAATATAGAGCTAGCTAGATGCCAAGATAGCTCTTTATATCTGCAATTTATATCTCTAGAATCATAGGATCACAAATAATGACCTATCCTTGACATTGGTTTAGTGAACAAGTTGGACTAGCAGGTGACCTAGGATCAACAAATGACGTTTTGATTCCCTTGGTAAGGACCCAGACAGTGGACTGCTAGTATATAAAGAGCTGTTAAGCAGTAAGTTAGTAAAGTCTCGTTGAGCTAGGGGTTAATAAGATTGCCATTATTAATCTCCTAAGATAGATTATAATCAACATAGATTGCTTTATGAGGATGCATTTAATTGTGACAGAATTGGCGTGTCTAGGTTTTAGGATGAAGTACCGCCTAAATCTAAGAATGATATATCCCTTCAAGATAAGACAACCATTGCACTAATAAGCAAACCTGCATTATATTTGATTGTTCATGGTTAATGCATTTTCCCTATAATAGGCTTGACCGCTTTTCTATCTTTTGATTATCAGCTTACATGAGTTATCGTAACCAAAGTAGATATAGGTTACCACCAAAACCCGTGCTAGTCTCTCAGACTGAAAACCCCCCTTCACATTAGAATTAGGACTAACTTAGGATTAACATAGACTAGAACTAACATTGATAACTAAAATACTGATAGAATGTTAGATATTAGAAAAAGACTCGGTCACCCTGTGTATTTTACTGTTTATTATAGCTCGTAGTTTAATAGTTAATCGTATGATTTTCGGTTTTGAACCGGGTACTAATACCCTGTATTTTGTAAGAACTATAAATACCTCTTCCAACTTTGGAAGAGGTAGCTAGTCATTTATTCACTTTCCATTTTACACATAGAGTTTCTATCACTAGAAAATATCTCTCCATGTGTTTCTCTCTCTAAAAACTAGCCAAATCCAAGAATCATCATCGGGGCTGTGAAATATGATATCCTACAATTGGTATCAGAGTTATGTGGTGATTTCGTGAGCTTGTGTGCGTTCTGATCTTGATTAGATTGTGTTTTCTAGTTACCTTTTGAGTTCTTAGCTTGAAAAATCAAACCCAGATTTTGGTGCTTAGATGTGTTTATGTTTATGTTTTTAAGCAAGATATAGGCATAAGGTAACTAGTTGTGCAAGAAAAATCAAAGTACAACGTAAAAAAGGATGTGTTTTTGGTGATTTTGTTGGAAAAAGTTGTGTTTTGCTCGAAGTTGGCTTTCTGTTTGAAGGAAGCGGAATATGCAGGTTTGAATAAAGCGAAATATGCAGGTTTGAATCAAGCGAAATATGACAGGTTGATTCAAGCGAAATATGTTAGTTTTTCTACAAGTGAAATATGACAGTTTTCCAAGCGAAATATGTTTACTTGTCAAAGCGAAATATGTTAATATTTTCCCAAGCGAAATGTGCAAGATTTCATTCAAGCGAAATATGTCAAATTTTGTCACCAAATTCTAATTTTTCTACGGTTTGTCTTACTTTGTAAAATCCCGTGAAATATTTATTTCTCGGTTTCAGTTTAGATTTGTAAAATCCCGTAGAACAATTATTTTAATCACCTAAAACATCATCTCTTTAACACAAGTCTCCTTTATCACTGATCGATCAAGACTGATATCATTTCACAATAAATCAAGATGTCTAATATGTATGAAGATCCAATCTACGATGAAGTCGGGACATCATATGACTCGAGTATTCCATCTGAGGTACAAGATCAAGATAACTATTCAGATAATGTGGATGAGTATTATCAAGAACACGAGATGCAAAGCGATGTGCAACACAACTACGTTGTTAACTCTGATGCTGACTATACGAGTGATAGTAATATCATTATGTATGATCAGTATATGGAGGACAACGAAGAACATGTTGTACAAAGTAATGTATCTTCTGCTCGAAATGATGCATTGATGTCGATTATAGATGATATGCATGAATAGGGTGTCCAAAGTATGTCAGCAAATAAGCAGGTTAAAGTAGTTAATGACACATTGACTTCTGAACTTGCGAGATATAAGGAACTGGTCGGGGAGTATGAAAAACGGGCAAAGTTTAAATTAACTGAAAGAGAACAAAAGATTGATGAACAAATGAGAATAATTATCTTTGACCGAAATAGAAAGGAAACTTCTTTAAAATCAGAACTTCATACTGTACAAATGCAACTTCGTTCTATCCTTGACCAATATAAGTCAAAGACGGAAGAAGTAACCATTTTGAAAAAGGATTTAAAAAAAACAGAAGATAAACACCTTGAGGAGTTTTTAGATATGAAAAAGCTAAAAGACAAGGTCGAAGATAGATTATACAAACAAGATCAGTCTGTACAAACAGTGCACATGCTATGTAGACCAAACCCGTTTTATGATGAAAAGAAAAAGATGGCAATAGGCTACAAAAATCCCTTATGTCTCACCCATGCTAAGCAAGTTCAGTCTGCCCTCTATAATGGTACTGAAATATTCATGACCAATCATAAACCTGCTGTTGTGCATGACTCAGAGGAAACTCTTGAGATAGCTAAGTTAACTAGGAAAAGAATGTATGAGAAAATGAAAAGCCCTCTGTGTATTCAAAATAAAGTTAAGTTTGCACCCCCAGATTACTCAAAAGATAACTATCTTGCAATCTTCGCACCTCAAAGAGATTTGACCCCTGAACAGATATTTTGAGCCAAAGATGAAAATGACAGGAAAAAGGTTGAAGCCTCAGTTCTTAAACCACTTTCAACACCGACTGTGTATCCACCCAATACACCTGTCAAGCTTGTCTCCAAGGTTCTCCCAACAAAAAGTCAAGTGAAAATTACTCTTTATACACTCACACAACTTTTTACGGAATTTGAGAAAACATGTAAAAAGATAATCACACCAACAAGTGTCATAGAAGTGGAAAGAGGTTTTGAACAAACAAAAAGATGTTACCTCACTGAAGTCATAACATTTTTCAAAACTCTTAAACAACACTTTGAAGGGGTTCAACAGGTTCTCTTTAAAGAAGTTAAAGAAATGGAAGAAATTTTTGATCAAATGTCAGCAGAGGTGGACCAGAATACTGTGGACAAGCAATGTGTTGAAATTGAAAGGAAAAACCTTCTCATTGCAAATGAGAATCTAATTTCTAATTGTTTGTCAAATCAATTACTGTTTGCTGTTGAACAATCATGTTGTCTAGATCTTTAAGCTAAGATCTCTAAATTACAAAATGAGAATCAAAAGGATGTTAATGATGAAATAATAAGAGGTTTTAACAAACTTGAGGTGGAATACCTAAATTTGCAATTGAAATATCAACATCTTTAAGAAAACTTTGGAGAGTGTAGAAATAGTTAGGGAAATAGTAGAGGAAGCTAGAGTAGTTAAACCACTAGATAATTCACTTAATTATGCTTGTCAATACACTAAGCTAACTCAGGAATTGTTAGAATATGTGATTGGCACTTGCCCGAAAGAATTCAACACTAAGGATAACAAGGCTGCCTCTACCCCTTTAACTAGGAAAAAGCAAGTTACTTTTAATGATACATGCGAAACATTAACTAGTAACACACAGAAACATATAGTGCAACAGAAAATTCAATAGTCTAATGTCCCTGTGATCCCTTCTACAAGAGTAAGCAGTACCACTGACGCTAACAGATCAAAGCCTAGGAGCAATACAAAGAAAAATAGGATCCTGCCTACTAAGAGTGAGAATAAGATGAAAGTAGAAGACCATCCTAGGAAAAATAAGTCTGTATGGATAAAAGTAAATCAAGTTGAGTCTAGCATTAGCTCTAAGCGTGTTATAATTAATTCAAATTCTGAGTCTGCCTGCAAAACATGTAACAAATGCTTAATTTTTGCAAATCATGATATGTGTGTTATTAAACCTTTGAATTCTGTAAATGCAACCCCCACTGTTAAAAATAGCTTGAACAAAGTCAAACAGGTTTGGAAAGTAAAAGGGAAATTGTTTGTTAATTGCTTGAACAAAGCCAAGCAGGTTTGGAAAGCAACAAGCAAAGTGTTCGCTAATGTTGGTTATCAATGGAGACCCACAAGAAAGAAATTCACCTTAGGAAAACATATTAGTGGGCATCAATGGAGACCTACAGGAAAGATGTTCCTCTTAGGAGAACGGTGCCCTTTAACTAGGCTTCCTGTGAAATGTACTACTATTTCTGCTAACCAACAGGACCCCAACCAAATTTGGGGATCCAAAATTCCAAACCCTCCACACTCGACTATTTTTAAATGCAGGTTGTACAGATCGTCCTTTGGTATCTGGACTCAGGCTATTCAAAACATATGATGGGGAATCGTTCAAAGCTCAAGAAGTTTATGAAAAAGTTCCTCGGGAAAGTCAGATTTAGAAATGATCACTTTGGAGCTATCATGGGTTATGGAGAGTAATGCATTTCTATCAAATGATGACGTCTGTTCACATCAGTTCAGGCCTCGTTCTTCATCATTATGGCATATGTAGATGTCTCTTCAGGCCCCGCTCCACATAGGAAAGAAAAGTGTACGCTTCAGTGCGCTTTATCTTTGAAAGAAGAGAAATCTTCTTGTTTTTGACCATTTTCATCAACAAGTTTCATATTTTCCCATGCTCATTCAGACGTTAAGTGAATCAACGTTCATATGCAATTTTTGAAGGGGAGAATAGTAAATCAGATGTGATCCATACGGTTTAACTTGGTTTCTCAATATGTATGAAATGGTGAAATGGATCTTGTACACATCAGTTCAGGACCCGAGCCTATGTCGACGACGCCTGGACAATTCAGTTCAGGGCTCATACCTAATCAGGTTCATGCAACCAATTATGTTCTACCGACGGATAAAGATCTGGAGTTATTATTTCAACATATGTTCGATGAATACTTTGAAGTAACTAGAGTCGATGAACCAGTACCTTCTGCTACTACTGTTAATGCTCAAGTTGTTCCACTATGTACATCTGTGTTTACAACATTTGCTCAAGATGCACCATCAACAAGTTATTCACCGTCATCATTTGAAATACAACCTCCAGTCATTCATCATGATGTTGCGGTTTGACCCACTATCAAAGACACCCCAATTACTCAAGCTACCCTTCATCCCTTAGTTAACCCTGTTACTAGAGAACCTGGTTATGCACAGTCATCATAAGGGGATGTTAGTATAGTTGAACCCAACCAAGCTAATCAACCACCAACTCATCTCAGAAAATGGTCCAAAGATCACCCTCTTGATAATATAGTTGGTAATCCTTCTCGTCCGGTATCCACCAAAAAACAGTTAGCTTCCGATGCTCTATGGTGTTGTTACCATACTGAACTGTCAAAAGTCAAACCAAAGAATTTCAAAATGGCCGTGATAGAAGACTACTGGTTTCAAGCCATGCAAGATGAAATTCACGAGTTTGATCAACTTGAAGTATGAGAATTAGTACCTCGCCCAGTCTATGTAATGGTTATCTCTCTCAAGTGGATCTACAAGGTGAAGCTTGATGAGTATGGTGATGTACAAAAAAATTATAAAAAAAATTGGCTTAGTAAATATTTTAAGTCATTTGGAAATACATTGCAATGCTTGCAGTTATTTCAGACTGCAACCCGCTTCTCAAAATAAGGAAAGCATGTCGTCATATTGACTGTTGTTCCTGACAACGGGTAATTTAATTTGCCCAGGCATGGATTACTTTATATCCATGCATCAGATGAATGAGTGTACGTGTCAGTGCATTTATTTATGTAAACAAGAGAAATCTTGTTTTAATTGGTGTTGTTAAAACGAATAAGATTTCAGCAGACTTTAAAAGATTTTTCTATCAATCAAACAATGTCTAAAGCTCTTTAAATAGAAAACAGGACATTATTTGAGGGGGAGAAAATTTAGAATTCTTTCAAAAAGTTATCACGGAATGAAAGGAAAAGTTTTATCAATAACGGGTCATTATTTAAAGGGGAGTGTCTTAATTAATTTTAAGTCATTAAGTATTAAGTTGTTATTGGTGTTAACTTTTAGGGACTTAAGGGCAAAATCTAGGACTTAAGATCTAGCTATACACTTGTAGGGGCTTATTTTGTCATTTCTATAACTTAATTAGCATTAGGTATAAGTTCATAAATAGAAATAGAAAGGGTAATTAAGCTCAAGGACCATTTTTGCCACAATTTGAAACTTACCCACCTTACACATTTCGGTCAAAACGGTCAAACACACACACTTTAATATTTATCTCTCTCAAACACACACACACGCACATATTCCGCTCGATTCAAATTCAAAATTTCAAACTCGATTTCAAGATCAAAGGTACACTCCTAATCGTTAAATACTCGTTTCTCATCTCATTTATAAAAGGAATTAGACTAAAACTCGTTTTTGAGCTCTTAATCGAATGAAAACGAATTAGGGTTTGAAAATTGAAAGTTGCGTGTTTCTTGAAATTGATTGAGGGGTTTGATTCGTTAGGGTGCGATTAGGATGGGGTTGAAACAGTTTTTCATTTCATTAACTTATTAATGAGATATGATGATTTTTAGAAAACGAATGAAACGAAACATGCTCTTAATGGTTAATTAATTGAGGGGTTTTGTACCATAGTGTGCGATTAGGGCTAATATGAAACAGTTTTTCATATCTATAATGTTTGAGTGAGTTATATTGGCTGGTTTCAAGCCACAAGGATGAAAATTCATGGATTTATAATTGACTTGAAGTATGGGAATTAGTAACCTCCCCAGTAGTAATGGTTATCGCTCTTAAGTGGATCTACAAGGTGAAGCTTGATGAGTATGGTGATGTACTAAAAAATAAAGCTCGGTTAGTTGCAAAAGGATATCGTCAAGAGGAGGTATCGATTTTTGAAATAATCATTGCTCCAGATGCTCGAATAGAAGCTATATACTCTTTCATTGCAATGCTGCACTTAAACAACATGGTCATCTACCAGATGGATGTCAAGACTGCATTTTTGAATGAAGATCTGCAAGAAGAAGTATTCGTCAGTCAACCGGAAGCTTTTGAGGATCCAGAACATTCTACTCACGTCTATCGTCTGAAGAAAGCTCTTTATGGGTTAAAACAGGCTCCAAGGGCGTGGTATGACACTTTATCAAAGTTCCCCATGGCAACAAAATTCTTTAAAGGGGCTGTGGATCCGACGTTATTCACTCGCAAAATAGGCAAACATATTCTCCTCGTTCAAATCTACGTAGATGATATAATATTTGCCTCAACTGATCCTACCGCTTGTACCATTTTTTCAAAAGAGATGAACTCAAAATTTCAGATGTCAATGATGGGAAATGTCATTTTTCTTAGGCTTACAGGTTTCTCAAAGTCCCAGAGGCATCTTTATTAATCAAGCGAAATATGCTCTCAAAATCTTAAAGAATTATGGAATAGATCTCACAGACCCTGTCGATACACCAATGGTGGATCGATTGAAACTGGATGAGGATCTCAAAGGGATTCCAGTTGACCAGACTCGATTCAGAGGAATGGTTGGCTCCCTAATGTACCTCACTGCAAGTAGACCAGACCTTGTATTTGTTGTGTGCATGTGTGCTAGATATCAGGCTAAGCCTACTAAAAAGCACCTAGAAGCAATCAAACGGGTCTTTCGGTACCTCAGAGGAACTATTCACATGGGTCTTTGGTATCCGAAGGACAATGATATGGCTCTAACAGCTTATGCAGATGCTGATCATGCGGAATGTCAAGACACAAGAAGAAGTACTTCGGGAAGTGCCAGTATTTTTATTTTTTCCCCTTGGGAAGAATTAGTAAGCTGGCTCCATCTAAGAAGCAAGAATCACTGCCATTTCGACAACAGAGGCTGATACTAGCACTGTCTGAGTTTGTTGTGCTCAAATCCTATGGATGCATCTCAGCTAAAGACTAATGGTTCGAATTCAATAAAATACCTCTATACTGGATAAACAAAAGATGCCATTTCTCTTTGCTTTAACAATGTCCAGCACCACGATCAAAGCAACTCGACATTCGACACCATTTTCATCGAGATCAAGATGGAAAATAGAGTGGTTGAACTCTACTTCGTGGAAACGAACTATTAACTTGCGGATATACTCACAAAAGCATTGCCAAGAGAACGGTTTGAATTTCTTCTACCACGACTTGGGATGAAGAGCATGACCCCTGAAACTCTCAAACGTCTTCAAGAAGGAGAGGATGAGTAAATGATTGTCTTTATGTATCCTTTGTACATACTTTACACACACACACACACACACACACACATACACAAAAGGGCCTAGTAAATATTTTAAGTCATTTGGAATTACAAAATGGCTTGCAGTTATTTCAATATGCAACCCGTTTCTCAAAATAAGGAACGCATGTCGTCATATTGACTGTTGTTCCTGACAACGGGTAATTTAATTTGCCCGGGCATGGATTACTTTATATCCATGCATCAGATGAATAAGTGTATGCTTCAGTGCATTTATTTATAAAAACAAGAGAAATCTTGTTTTAATTGGTGTTGTTAAAAGATTTAATTTTTCATCAGGGTTTAAACAAAGAATTTTCAATATCTCAAACAATGTGTACTGCTCTTTAAATAGAAAATGGGACATTATTTGAGGGGGAGGAAATTTAAAATTCTTTCAAAAAGTCATCACGATATGAAAGGAAAAGTTTTATCAATAACGGGTCATCATTTAAAGGGGATTGTCTTAATTAATTTTAAGTCATTAAGTATTAAGTTGTTATTGCTATTAACTTTTAGGGACTTAATGGCAAAATCTAGGACTTAAGATCTAGCTATACACTTGTAGGGGCTTATTTTGTCATTTCTTTACTTAATTGCCTTAGAATTAAGTGTTAAATGGTAAATAGAATCATTGTTATAAAAACACAAGGACCATTCTTGCCATCTTTTAAAAGTTTGGCAAGATACATATTTCGGTCAAACTGGTCAACTCACGCACACTTCACATATTTCACCCTCACAAAACACACACGCCTACACATTTCGCTCGCATCATCAATTCGAATTTTTCAAACTCGTTTCAAGATAAAAGGTACACTCCTACACGTTTAACATCCATTTCTTATCTCGTTGATAAAAGGAATTGGATTAAAACGCGTTTTTGAACTCGTAATCAATCAAAATCGAATTAGGGTTCGAAAAATTAAAGTTGCGTTTTTCTTGAAATTGAATGAGGGGTTTTGATCGCAAGGGTGCGATTAAGGGGTGTTTGAAATAGTTTTTTCATTTCGTTAACATTTGATGGAGATACAATGATTTTCGTGGACATGAATGAAGCGAAATGTGATTCATTGTTTAATTGGTCTTGGGTTTGTGTTAGGTAGCCTCACAATAGCTCCCTTATGCCTTTAGATTCTGTCTTTGTGGCCTAGGATCACTTATTGTTTGGAAATGGATTGTTAATTGGCTCGTTAGATGGTGTATTAGGGTAAACCTAGATAGTATCTCTATATGTGTGTTTGCTAAATGCTACATGTGCCTAAGTGTTTGTTCCATGTCTCCTAGTTGTTATAACATAATGTATATGTGTTTCTTCTTGATTGAGATCGAATATACCTCTTTTGTGCTTGAATGTTGTTGTTTAGTAGTGATTATGGATTCTGAGTTGCTTAGGATTAATCTGTGATGCTTGCTTGAATTAATTCATAGATCTTAATTGTTTAAATCTATGTTAAGTGTTAAGATTAGGCAAGCGAAACATGTTTTGGTGTTTACATGTTTCAAGCGAAACATGTTTACCTGTTTCAAGCGAAACATGTATATCCTGTTTCAAGCGAAACATGTATATCCTGTTTCAAGCGAAACATGTATATCCTGTTTCAAGCGAAACATGTATATCCTGTTTCAAGCGAAACATGTATGTCCTGTTTCAAGCGAAACATGTATGTCCTGTTTCAAGCGAAACATGTATATCCTGTTTCAAGCGAAACATGTATATCCTGTTTCAAGCGAAACATGTTAATGTGTTTCAAGCGAAACATGTATATCCTGTTTCAAGCGAAACATGTTAATGTGTGTCAAGCGAAACATGTTCTGCTTTCAAGCGAAACATGACAGGTACCTAAATCCAAGCGAAATATGACATAAATACAAAAAGAAACTCTGCCCAAATTTCTAAAATTTGTGTAATCTTGTGCCTAATGTCATATAACTTCATGAGTCATGTTTATATGAATGTGATTTGCCCTCTATGTGAATATCAGTCTTAATTTCAAACTAAATATGTCCAATTGACTTCTTAGTTGACTTTGACTAATTGTTCTTAAAAGTCTCATTCTGAAAGTGGTATATCTCTGTCACGTTTACATGAAACCTAACCATTGCATGTTTCTAAAATCAATTAGCTCATTAAGGATAACCAAAGCTAATCAGTAGAATATTTATGTTGTGTATGAACTGTATTGGTTGTTTCTTAAGCAGAATCATGAATCCTCAAGAGACAGAACAAGTCGTTGCTCGTGATGAACTATGGGTTCATACTGCTAAAAGAGTCAACATAAGCACAACAAATGTTAGACTGCAGAAAGAAGAAACCTTTCAAGTTGTTATTGATATGATCAAGAATTCTACATGTTTCAAGGCATTCATCATTTCTGCTGATGTCTCTGAAATTCGTATGCAATAGTTTTGGTATACAATCACTAAGATCAAAGACTCTGAGTCTTACGAGTTCCTTTTAGCCGACAAAAAGTGTGTGATTGATGCTGAAGTATTTAGGAAGATACTTGATATTTGTCCAAGAAAAGAAGGTGAAGATTTTACTAAAGTCCAAAATGATGAAGACACCCTCACCTTTCTCATTGATCTTGGATACTCAGGTCCACTTCACAAGTATACAAATATGTTTGTGGACCACATGCATCAGCCTTGGAGGACTCTGGCAGCTTGCATCAACAAGTGTCTATCTGGAAAGACAGCTAGCAATGACAAGTTGAGGAAGTCAGGAATTGATATTATGTGCGGCATGTTTTACAGCGAGAATGTTGATTATCCATCTTTGATTTGGGAAGACATTGCTTACCAAATTGATCATAGACGGGAGAAAAAGTCAAGGCGTGAAAATATGCCATATCCTCGATTCACAAAGGTTATTATTGATTACTTCCTCTCCAAGCTCAAATCTCTCAAGAAGCTCAAATTTCAACACTTTCACACAATCAAGGATGACGGTGTTGTGAGTCGACTCAAATTTGTCAGAATGGGTGAAGATTTTCAGCAATATGGTCTCGCCATTCCTGCTACTATGCTTAATAACGAGATTATTCAATCAGAATCATACAAGATGTTCATCCTGTATTCTACTGGTCAAATACCTCCAAAGAAGAGCAGAGGGAAAGGTTCACAAGGGAAGAAGACTGCAGATACCACTGAAGAATCTGTTGATGTGTCTGATGAGTCTGACCCAGAACCTCTTATCAGAAGGAAAACCTCTAGAAGAAAAGTTGTTAAGAAGAAAGCCACCATATCAGTTGATGACAACATCATTCCTGAACCAGACATTGCACTAGAATTAGGAAAATCTATCAGTCTCCCTGAAGCTGAAGAAGAAGCTACTGCAAGAGAAGTTCATGATACTCATGCACGAATTGTGACTGAATTGATTCTCGAGCCTGCAAGAACCATAAGACGATCTAGCATTGCTTTCAGAGATACCTCTAGTGTGTCAAAGAAGAGGACTTCTGGTACGTCCCAAAAGCTCAAGGGCATTCAATCTCTTACTCCAGCTGAACAAGAAGCCGCTGACATAATGAAAGCTCTCAAGGATAGCAAGAAAATGATAGGGAGACAGCCTGGTACTGGTGGCTCAGATGAAGGAACTGGTGAGATACCAGGGGTTCCGGATGAGTCAATTTTTGCAGATGCTGAGGATAACAATAAAGAAACTAAATTTGATTCTAAAGATATTTACAAGTACAGGATTAACGTGCGCAAAAATGCTAACATTGAGATGAAGGATGCTGAAAAGACTGCGGATATTACCAAAGAGACTACTGAGCAACCATTGACATCGTCAAGCTTTTCTGTGCCTTCTGATTATGGTAATCAATTTCTTAATCTATCTCATGATGAAGAGTCTAATAAGCAACCTCCAGTCCTGCAACAAACAACACCAACCCCAACAACCATTCCAACACCACCAATCAACACCGAAGCTCCAGCAATCACCACAGCTATCCCTGAAATCACTCCATTCATCGCCCTTCAGCTAAGAGTCATGAAATTAGAACAAGATATGTCTGAAGTAAAGAAGATTGATCACTCTGCTGCTGTTTTGGCTTCTATTCAATCCCAAGTTCCTCTAGTTGTTGATAAATATGTAGGAACAAAACTTGATGATGCTCTCCTTAAGGCTCTTGAAAGACACACTGCAGATTTAGTTGAGAAATACTCTGGGCTGCGTACTCTAGAGTCAAGCAAGAAGCAAGAATCTGAAAAGAGTCCAGAAGATATTATAAGAATCAAAATGGAACAAGGTGAGGAGAAACAAGAGCCAACGTATACCATCAAGTCGACTGATAAAGCTGCACTTGAAGAATTTGATCTAAAGAGTGCTTTCTTCAAATCCATGCATAAGAACAAATCTGCCAACAGAAATCCTGCCAACTATAGATTATATCATGCTCTCATGGAAGCATTGATAAATGATGAAAATGCCATGGATAAGGAAGTTGCAGACACGATTAAAGACCATAAAAGAAAGCATGATGGTGATGATGATGATGACGATGATGATGAAGTCCCTCCAGCTGGATCAAACCAGGGTAAGTCATCAAAGAAGAGAAGAACAAGAGAGTCTGATTCTGCTAAGAAGCCATCCATCACCAAAGAATCCTCCAAGGGTAAATATCCAAAAGTGGGTTCTAAAACTGGTAAGTCTGCACCAGCAAAGGATCCAGTTGAAGAGCCTATCGATAAGGTAATGATGGATGAACAATCTACTAAGGACATTCCAATTTCTGATGAAGGGCATGTCTCAGATTCGGAGGACAACAATAACGCTCATATGTCAAAGATATCGGATACAACAACATGGTTCAGACCAATACCTAAAGAAGAAAGACCTGCTTCTCCTGAACCAGAATGGGTCATTCCTCCAATTGACCTACCTGAAGCTGACAATAACTAGGCAAATGCATTTGCCAAAGAACATCAAGATCCATATGAAAATAAGTTTCATAACAAGATTGATGATATATGCTCATTCATCAGATGGTATTGTAGAAGGATTGGAAAAGAAGAGCTCAGCAAAGCCGATCTTGAAGGTCCAACATTCATGATGGTGAAAGGTTTTCATAAGAACAGCATGTAACACCCCCAAAAATATGACAACGCAGCGAAATACCACTTGGGGTGCTACTTCATAATACACAACGCTAGATACAAGAGAACGACCTCTAAATGTGT
>BQNB010049389.1:0-38215 GCA_026074375.1 Tanacetum coccineum
ATTGCCAAACAGCTTGAGGAAATCCGTAACTTCAAGCAAGAAGGAGACGTGACATTATACCAAGCCTGGGAATGGTATAATGACCTTCTATATAAATGCCCCACCCATGACATCAATAACCATCAGAAGGTAAACATCTTCTATAACGGTCTTAGGGCCATGAACCGCCAATTGTTTGACTCGTAAGGGCCAATTCCTGGCATGACACCTGTTCAAGCATTAACAGCGATTCAAACTATGGCTGACCACTCCCAAAAGTGACATGATGGGTCATCCAGCAGAAATATAGAAAGTAGTAGTAATTCTAAAGGGATCGATGCTATTGTAAACAAATTAGAAAACCTAGGTCGAGACATGAAGAAACTAAAAAAGAATGTTCACGTACTTCGATTTATTCAACAAGAATGTCAAACTGCGAAGGGAGCTCACCTTTAAAAGATGTCCTCTTAAATAAGGAAGTAGACGAGAAGTAAATAGGAGAATTCAATCGCACGCTTGTACCAAACAACAGATATGACGGTAGATTTTAATAAAGGAGGATAATAACCATGCCCTTAATCAGGAAAAAGAGACCCAACCTAACCGAAATAATCAATAAATACATGGAGGAAGCATATAAGAGACAAGCCAAGCAAGAAGAATGGTTAAAGAAATTTTACCAAAGTACAGAAGCTAGCCGAGAAATTCACGACAAAATTATCCAAGGTCTTGAGGTAAAGGTAAAAACATTAGCTAATGAAGGTTTATGAGTGCGACTAACAAGAACCAAAAGTTTGAATGAATGCAATACAATCATTCTGAAAAATGGAATGCCATTATACATGGATTGCCATTATACACCCCCTTCTATTATTCCCTTAAGGAAATCGAATACTTTTCTACTAACTCAGGATTTTCTGATAACGAGGAACAAGAAACCGACGATTCAGGAATGGCAGAAGCTGTAGCAGCACTTGAGGCCACAGTAAAAAAGAAAAGAGAAGAACCTAAAAAAGTGAAGAAGACTATAAACTATTATGTTGATCCTTATGAACCCCCGATACCGTTCCCTAAACGATTAGAGCATCACGTAGAGGAAGCATTGGTACACCAAACTATGAAGAGTTTAAAGAAAATCAAAATAAATCGTCGTTTGTTAAAAGAAATTAGGCAAACTGATAATTACGCAAAGCAAATGAAGTACTTGGTAGAAAAAAACCTAGGATTGAAGAAAATAATGAAATAAGAATGAATCCCAGGTGCTCCGCTCTTCTTCAAAATCATCTGCCCCCTAAGGAACAAGATCCCAGAAGTTTCATTCTCCCTTGTTCCATTAGGAAGTTAGAATTCAAAAATGCCTTACCAGATTTAGGAGCTAGCATCAGCATCATGCCCTTTTCTATGTATAAACGTTTACGCATAGGAAAACTCAAACTAATCAATATGTTAATCGAGATGGCTGATAACACCAAATACACGCCTAAAGGAATAGTAGAAAATCTTCTGATAAAATTGACAAATTCTTCTTCCTTGTTGATTTTGTTATCCTTGATATGGTTGAGGACATTAGGATGCCCATCATTCTTGGAAGACCCTTGCTAGCCACCGCATACGCCAAAGTTGAAATATTCAGGAAAACCATTTCTCTAGAAGTTAGAAGTGAAAAAGTGATATTCAAAATGAGAAGTAGTTTTACTACAACAAATGTTGAATCCGTTCGTTCGATAAAAAACAAAACATTCGTAGAGGATGACAACCTTAAGGAAATTGATTATGATTTATTCCTATACGATTCTAAATCCTGTGAGTTTAACTGGTTACTTTGTATTGATCCAGATATTTTCTCTTATGAAATAGACATACAAGAATCATACAAAGAAATAGTATACAAGATAACTAATGTGGAAAATGAAAAATACTTGGCACCTCAAGAAAAAAGTAAACATTGGTGTAGGGTAATTTTGCAAGAAAAGGAGAATGAGCGTCAATATTAGGCATCTTGTAATCCAAGTAGCAACATATGTGATGGAGGAGATTTACCAATTAACATAAAAAAACATTATTGGGAAAGCAATAATGATAGTAAACGAGAAGAGTTAGAATGGGAAAACCTAAGCTTAAATGATTGGATGAGAATAAGATATGGGAAAGTATGCAAGATGACCGGGGAGAGAATTCTCAAAAATTACTGAAGAAAAAGATTCAAAGATGAAGAAGATGATTTAGAAGAATACTTAGAAGACCCAAAGGAATGCAGAGAAGATAAAGCAAACACAATATTGGGGGTTATTCATGACAAATTAAACAATGATTGGTTTAATAATACAAGTGAAGATGAAGACGATCTGGAAGGAATACTAGATTATTTGAAACCAATATCATATGACGAATTCATCGACGTGGATGACGAAGCTTATAACAAGAGAATGTACAGATTGTTGGGAATGACCTACGAGGAACCAACCCCAATTATAATCGAGAAAGCTAAAGTCACTCGATACATTGTTGGTCCAGGAGAGACCTACACAAAGGTTAAGGTATTAGGAGTTGAGAATATACCAAGAACTTGGGATAATGTTGCTGTAATGAGGGCCAGATTTATGAAAAAAATGGCCCAAGAAGGAAATAACCAAGCAAAGACGTAGAGCGTCTTGAGTCTAACTTAAAGACTCAGTAATAAACAAAAGTGCTTGTCGGGATACAACCCGTCTTTTATTTTTTGCATATTAGTTGGTTTTCGTTGGTTTCTAACTTTATTTTGCAGGTTCTTTGTATCAAAAAATGGAATTCGAAGTCGCCTTAATTCGTATTCATGTGGTAGTAAGGTTCTGTCTAGGCGTAACCACTTTGGTTACGCCGTACACGATATTATTACGGCGTAAAGTCTTGTACTTGTTATGCCGTAACCTTATTAGTTCAAATATAAAAATTTTAAATCCACATGTTTACGGCGTAAACAATACCATGGTTACACCGTAAACATTTTCTGAAAACTAAAAATAAGTTTGAAACCTTTTCAAAGACCGTGTACAAGTAAAGGAACTTTATGGGTGTGTTCCCTCGTCCACTTGGGACACCAAGTGGTTTAAAAGGCTTGTTGCATATGCTAAATGCAACCGTGATTCCTACGAAAGTGAGTTATGATTATAGTGTATATTTATCCATGAACATTTAATGCTCTTTGTTGTCTAGTGATTTCAGGGGAAACGAGGTTGTTCTACAGACACTTTGCAAGAAGTCATCTCTTGCAATTATCACTCGGAGAAGAGAACGACACTCAGGGGAGTCTTTTGCTATAATTCTACTCTTATTTCATTATTTTATTTCCTTAATTATACAATAGGGACATTGTACAACCAAGTGGGGGGACGGGAGTAGAATTACCACTTGACTTATATTTGTCGTCGATTTCCTAGTTTTCTTTGAAAAATGGTGCCAATTTTAAAATTTTGACATGTTTTTCTTTCTAAACTAGAATAAATCTTTGGAGAGCACATTATTATCCTATAATTAATTTGGTGAGATTAAGCCTAATATTTTGTTTTCATCTATTTTTCCTAAAATCCAGCAAATACATGAGAGTGTCGGTAGTATTGTAGACTTTAGAACTTGGCTTGTACATCTTGTTAAGACCTAATTGGTTAGTTGGAATAGACTGTTCAAAAAGGTAATATTTTAGGAAATCACCTAAAAAGCCTATATGTGTGTGTGTTTATCGGCTTGTCATACTGACTTGTCGACCTCCCCATGTAAAACCCTAGTTGCGCTCACTACTAGTGCAAGACACCCCTAGATCACCTTGTTAAACCAATCCTGTTCAAACCCTATATGTTTCGTTACACCATTTCGCTTTAACCTACCCTGTAGTCTTTATTTTCTTTATGTTGAAATCTCTGGCTATTTAAGTCCATGGTTCGGGGGAATGGGAATGAGAATTTTATGCATTCGTGGAATACCAATCAGTTATGATCTATAAAGACCCCCCTGTATCACCACTTTTGACGTTGTTCATCTCAAGTAGGGGGATGCGCGTATAATATCGGATGTTGCAAGGGCAATAATTAAAGATATAAACTCCTGTAGTATTTGCATATTTATCAAGAAGTAAATGAAGATAAGAGGGTGCAACTAAAAAGCCACCAATGTGCAAAAAAAATGTAAAGATGGTGCAAAAAAAAATAAAAAAAATATGGAACTAGTAGCCCATTATTGCACCAAGCCATCTCAACAAGTATAAAGAATGGAGCTAGTAGCCCATTATTGAAGATCAAGTTTTCGAACTCAGACTTTTGGACCTTGGATGGACAGTAGCTAGTTATGACAACCTAAGTTTACATTAGACTATTTGTTTTGTGTTTTTATCTTAACAACCATTTAAAGTGTATCCCATGTCTATCCTTACCCTTTATATCACCCAATAAACCAAATGTTACCCATTTTGCCTTGGAGACTGTTTATACCCTAATTCAAGTTGGTGGAGACTTGTACACTTTCCAAGCTTATGATAGAATACATACTATGACTGTGCAATTGAGTGATCACCCCGAAATTAAACACTTAGTTTCGTAATGAGAGTTGAGTGTTTTTTATCCCTTTTTCCTGAGATGTTCGGCTCAGATGTTTTCTAGCATAAGTAGTTTATAAATTCATTTCTCTAAGTTAAATTGGAACAATCTTTTTATGAATTATTCTAAACGGTTCTACTTGAGGGCAAGTATAAGTCAAGTGGGGGATATTTAATAACATCAAATAGTTAATACATTTTAATATCAAAATCCCTATGAAAATGCTTATAAATACGTTATAAATGCTGGAAAATGTTACTAAATTGTTTATTATTAGTTTTTAGGGACCAAGCGAGCATTTTAGCAAAAGACAAGGGATTTGGACAAGAAATACACTAAGGTGAAGAGTCCAAGGCAGTTTACAGCGTAAAACCCCTGAGGGATTACGCCGTAACGTACACTAATGAAGAAATAAGGCATCATACCCTTTACGGCGTAAAGTGTCTCCAAGATTACTCCATAACAGTCAAAATTACAAGAGATGATGTAGCTGACTCAGCGTTACAGCATAACATGGGTAACAAGGTTACGTCATAACATACTTTTATGCCTAGAAGATTGGATGAGGTTACGGCGTAACATCCCATAAGGATTATGCCATAAACCTTTTGAAGCTTATAAATAGACCCCTCCTCTGGCTCATTCAGCATCACTCATCACCACCACATCACATACAGTTTTAAGGGGTGAACCAAACCCCCAAGGTTTAAAGCATTTCATCTGAAGGTCCAAGGGAGAAGCCACTAACATACTTATTGTATTTAATCATTCATTTCATTCTCTGTAAGAATTATGATGATTCAATCCATGTCTTTATTCATTAATTCTTGCATTGCTGTTACTATGAGCCGTTAAGCACTCCTAGTGCTGGCCTAACCATGTAGTTAATGTTGTTATGATTATGATTTCTTGTTCAATTATTGTTCTGTTATATATCCTTATAGCCTTTCATTAATCCCTATGTTTTGGTAGTATAAAGGGTGGCTTAAATCTTATTAATCATGATATTAGACTTACCATGTTAAACCTGGGATTAGTGGGGTACTAGGGTAGCTTGACATCTATCCCTAGTTAGGAATAAAATAGATTACCGCCTTTGTCACATTAGATACTTCAAAAGCATAGGAACTCTTTCAGAGGGGGTTAATAATCGGTTTAGATTATAGATTGGTCTTGAGGGTAGTTAGGGTTTAACCACTGCAAGCTTGGATGCCCTGATCGTGTGATCGTAAAGGAATGTGGGATCGTAGGGTAAGCATAGGACATACCTTAAATGAAAATTCAGGTCTGTTGACTTTAGAACCACTAATGGAACTTATAATTAAACATTTCACAGGAAAATGTAATCATAGCATTGGTAATGAAATGGTTATGTTAGCACGCCTTTCACACTGATATCTTCTATCTATTTACTTTATTGTATTTGCTTTTCTGTAATTCTTAAAATCAACTGAAAACCATTTTTAAATCGTGACAATAATCAAATTAAACTATTTAACCTTAGCTCTTGGGACAACCTCAGATTTACCAAACTACTGCACTACATACAATCGGGTTCTCTGCTCATTAGTGCATGTATCGGTAATCGAGTTTTATAAATTTAAAACTTAGTAAAAATATTATTCAAAACAAATACGCATCAGCTTCCCTTAGACATATGATTTATATACACTAGTAAGTTTGTCAAAAAATTGATTTCGAACCAAAACCCTAATTTTATTTTCAAATCACTCACGTTAGGAACAAAATATAATTGTTGTTATGCATTGTTAATACAATTAAAAAACATTTTTAAATACATGCATAATGATCTCATAAACAAAGGTCGAGATACATAATTCATATGTATTTTTTGACATGTTTAGATGAGCAAAATCAAATTAAAGAGCGTTTGGGTTAACTCTTAGGATTTTATTTTTAGGTCGAGTTAATCATTACTCCACATTTGTCACAATTAGACACACACTAGATATCTCTTTCAATGAGAAAACCTAACTAAAATTGTCACTCTTTTAATTAGGTGAAATGACGTTGGAAGAAGAACTACGGTACACCAAATCATACATTCTAACAATATCAAATGAAAACTATCTTCCTAATAACTTAAGACCCTTCATTCAAAACCTAGAATGTAGAACAATTCATGAAGGTCATCCAGTATCTCCTGAATCTACTAAATATGATAATATTCAAATCATGTTTCAAATTATCAAACTACTAAACATATATGAACTCCACGAAGGGTTTTGCCCAAGATTTCTGCTTGAATTCTATTCTTCAATAAAAATTACTAGAGACAATGATCAAAATATCTTATTAAAATTCTGGGCATTAAAAAGAACATTTAAGCTCTCACTCAAGTCATTTGCCTTAATTCTCTCCATTCCATGCGAAGGAGAATGTTCTTACTCTGAAGATTCATCCCTTGATTCTTTAAGAATTAATCAAGAATCTAACACCCTTTACCAAACCACACATTCCAACACCAAATGAAATTGTTCAATCTATTACAACAACTGGACAAACCATTTTTCCAAACAAAATTCTCAAAGAAGAGCTTCGTCATGACATGAGATCTTAGAATGAAATCATTCAAGAAAATGCCTTTGGCATTCAAAAAAATCCAATTTTCTTCCCGCATCATCATGTCACATGATGTATTGCATTCTAACAAGCACTCCCTTTAAATTTGCTTATGTTCTGAACAAACAAGTTGAAAATATTAAAAATCAACCAAACTCTCCAATGCCATATGGAATGATTCTAAATTATCTATACGATCACCTCATCAAAATCAATCCTCATCTACAAAAATCAAAATATATATTGTATTGACCATCCATGAAACCTTGGGTTCATCTTAATCATCTTCAAGCAATCATCTCCATATCCTATGAAGAAGTCACAAGTGATGATTCGGATACTTTGACACATGTTTAAGATATTTCTACATCTTACTAAATTTTCTCCTTCTCTTTGTCCACCTTAATATGCTAAGACATACGTACTATTATTACTATTGCTATGTACTATTACCTTGACTATCATCTAGGTTACTCTAGTCTGTGTATAACTTCTCTTAGTCATTATTCATGCATGCACCTTGATGCAATATGGCTACTTATGTTATGCATGATTATCTCTTAGTTCATATACCTATATGTGCTTCTTTAATAGCATTTAGGATAGTCAATTGTATGAATTTGATTGTTAGATATTAGATGATCCCTGGTAAAATAGGATTGACTGCAAAAGGGTGTCTTTAGAAAACTTTTTCTGGACATGTTTTACAAAAATTTGAAAATTTGGAAAAATTCTGCTCCTACAGAAAACGGCCCCCATAAATACAGGGTGACCCCCTAATATATTTGGGACCGCCATATAAATATGGGATCGTAATCAGAGTCACGGAAATTTTACTGTGACTACCTGATTTTCTGTGCAATTGACTATTCTCTTCTCTAGGCCCAGCTAAACTTCCTACATTTTGCTAAACCACTTTTGGAATCTATCCTCTTAATCCTCATGCTTTGCCACTTCAATCCTATGCTTCCTAATTAAATATGCCATCCTTCCTACTCTTCTTATCATCTTCATCTTCTTCAAACCCTTCTACATGGATTCTACTCAAGCCTCTTCCTCCCATGGCTTTAAGAAAATCAAACTCATCATCATACCCCCAAAACAACTATTTTTTGATCTCATAAATGATGATGAAAACCTCACTACACCTTCTCCTACAACAACTTCTTCATCTCTAACTCTTCCAAATGCACCATCAAAAACTCCATCAACCAATCAAACCTCATCAACCCAAGAGAACACATCTTCTTCTTTTCAATCAAAACTTCAAATTTCAACACCATAATCAAATGAACCAACCTCTCCTCAAACTTTAAACCCTTTGCTTGACAAAATCTAGGATATTCCTCCTAGACCTTCAAACCCTCAACCAATTCAAAGTCATCCTTATTTGGATATCACTATTTCTTTGTCACCAATCACTCCTCTTGATCACATTCTTGATACTCCATCACCACCTTCACCACAACCATAACCTCAACCTCCTCTCATGGGTCATCCCATTTACTTCAACTATCATGACTATCATGGGTCAACTTGTCTTTGTTGCTTTTACAACCGCAACCTTATCCTTTATCTTAGGGATGAGATAAACCTAATGTTTGCTCACATTGAGTATCTTCTCACCTCAACCATGAATTCACTCTCTCTACCTTACCCTTGAAAACTAAGTCATATCACCTCATAATTGGTCACCCTAATCCATCTTTTGATTGTGGCATCTTCTACATTTCAAGAATCCACTAGTGTAGCTCTATGCCTTAATATGTCTTTACTTTATGCTTATCTACTTTATCTTGTAATGATTCATACCATTATAGTATGAATTTATCTTATCTCTTATTTAGTTTTAATTGCAATCAATGCTTCTTGTATGAGCTTATTAAGTAATGAATGAAACTACTTTATGATTTAACTTGCATGAATTGCTATAAGTGCTACTAGTTGAGAATATATTGTCTTGCACTTGTACCTCTAACTTTGTTTTGTAGCAAACAATTTTTGTAAGATCGATCCCTTGGTGCCCCAAACGAGGGGGAGCATACATCAAGGGGGAGTCTTGATATCGTCGACTTCTTTCTTTCTACAACAATTCGACGATCATCCTTTTTGAATTCGACAAAAAGGGGGAGAAATGGAATGAAAACTCATTAATAATTTGAAACCTTTAATTTTATACAAAATGAGTTTATATTTTGTCATCATCAAAAAGGGGGAGATTGTTAATACAAATAATGTCTAAAAACGTTATTTATATTTTTCGACCTCTCAATGTTTTGATAATAACAAAATGTAAAAACGTTTACGATAAAAATAAACGTTTACAAATTATTAATCGTAAAATTCCATTTCTAAGATTAGTAATCACTTAAGGTATGGACAAACAAATCATTAAGCATGATTAGTGATCAAGAAAATATTTTTCTCTTAACCATCACATTTTTACAAAAGTATTTTCACAAAAATAAATATACAAAATATTTTCTAATTAAAAGAAAAGTTTTATTTAAAACTTAAATTTGAAATTCAAATTTTCCCCAAAAATGGAAGGTTCCATAACAGATACAACCTTCCTCACAAAAAGACAAAAACATGAGCGTAGTCTACTAGGCGGCCCACTTATAGGTCTGGCGGCCCCCAGATATATCTGGGACCGCCGGGAACGCCTGTAGTGACTGTTGGGTTTTCCTGCCTATAAATACTGCTCCATTCCCAGCTGAAAAACACACCTCTTTACACGAATTTTTCAAATAAATTTATCTCTTTAAAAACCTTCTTTCTCTCTCTAAATCTCTTGATCACTAACATTCTTAGATCTTGTTTCAAGTGATCCAATCTCATCTTATCTTTCTCATTCGTATTCGCCAAGAAACGAATTATTATTTAGTGATCTCTCATCTCTTCTTCTAAGTATCAAATCTCTATTGTAATTATCATGTGTAATTGTGTGATTCGAATTGTGTGTAAATCCGATAATGTAGAGATCTTGTGAGTGTATAGTGTTTGTGAAGTGGTAGATTGGTTCTAGCTAAGATTAGGACTCGACATTTAGCTTAGTATCGGAAAATAACATAAGCGACGTGTAAATGGTTTTCTTTGCCTGAAGGGAGCTTGTTGACATAGTGAAATCTCGAGTAGGATACTCGGGGAGTGGAGTAGGGCGAAGAAAAGCTTTGTTTCCGAACCACTATAAATCTTGGTGTATTAGTTTGATTGTTCCTTCTCTCATCTCTTTATATATTGTTGTGATTGTCATTTTACTTTAGTTTAGATATTTACATTATTGGTTCATATTGTTGATTGTTTGAACATACAACTCAAATTTAAGAATTTTAAAAGCAAACTTTTAAAACATAAAATGAACACGTAAACTATTCAATCCTCCCCCCTTCTAGTTTCTACAGATCTATTGACGGGTGCTCATGAATCGAACTTGTATACAATCTCCATTTTAGAATATGGCAGCTTCTTCTCCTATTTTCTTAATGACCAAAGCTACATCAACAAAATCATAGTTATGGCACCGAAGACTCTCGCACTTAAATTTTGGTACTATTAATCATCCCACCAAACAAGACTTAGTTGTTGGACTTCCATAGTTTAAATACGAAAAAGATCATCTATGTTCTGCATGTCAGTAAGGAAAGAGCAAGAAAGCTACTCTTTAACCTAAACTAGTTTCTAGTACGCATTCCAAGTTGGAATTGATACACATGGATTTGTGCGGACCAAGGAGGGTAGAAAGTATCAATGGCAGGAAGTATATTCTGGTGATTGTCGATGATTACTCTCGCTACACATGGGTTTATTATCTTTGCACAAATGATGAGGCTCCTGAATTGATCAAGAAGTTCATTGCTCAAGTTTAATTGAATTTCAAAATACAAATTAAAAAAGTCAGGACTGACAATGGAACAGAATTCAAAAACGCAACACTTCAGGCTCATTATGAAAAGTTAGGCATTATGTAACAATTCTCAATTTCAAGAACACCTCAACAAAACGGTGTTGTTGAACGACTAAACCATACACTGAGGCTGCCTGAACAATGCTCATCTTTTCAAAAGCATCAGAATTTCTTTGGGCTGAAGCTAATTCTACATCTTGTTTTACGCAAAATCGTTCTTTGATTAATACTTGATACAAAAAGACTCTGTATGAGCTTCTTCGAGACAGAAAACCCAAGGTTCAATACTTTCATGTGTTCGGATCACTTTGTCATCCAACTAATGATCGTAAAGATCTTGGGAAAATGAAACCAAAAGCGGACGTTGGTATCTTTATCGGTTATTCAGAATCATCAAGGGTTTCAAATCAATCGAAAAACAAGAAAGATTATGGTAACCATCCACGTCAAATTTGATGAACTCACATCTATGGCTTCTGAACACAACTGTTTACCCCAAGACAACCGCTCTTTAACAATGATGTTCGCAAAATTTACCTCGCTATAATGGTCATAAAGTAGATTTATCTAATTTGTTCGGTCCAATGGACGAGGAATACTTTGAGAAGAGATCTCCTGAAGTTGTAACACCCTCAAAATGGGTCGCAGCGGAATAAGGATCCGGGGCGTGTTACATTGGATTTGATAAAAGACTTTAAAATGATACATTGGATTTGATAAAAGACTTGTTACACAAAGCATGCAGCTTTACTTGTTCAGTGTTTGATATTACAAAGATTGACAATACATTTCCCAAAACATATTACATCCAAATCTTTAGCGTGATAACCAAAAGTGTCACCAATGTATCCCTGGCACCTCGTGCCTATTGACCACCTGAAAACATTGCTTTAAAACGTCAACAAAAATGTTGGTGAATTCATAGGTTAGTAAATTATAATATGCAGGACCGCAAGACTTTTCCCGTGATAATGCAACAGATGCAGACATCACAAAATCCAATTACGTTTTCCTAAGCTCATGACACTGAAGCTCGACAATTATATTCGCAATAATAAATATTGCTATTCTGCCCGATCAGATGTTCAACCCTAAACATCCCAAATCCGACATGCTATAACGTTCGTTCCCGGTGATAGCTAATCACCCGAACGGGGAGGTCAATCCCAAATAGATCTATTCATAATATTCGCGCTCACATAATGTAATTCACAACTACATCTATGCAATTGACAATTCATGATAATGGGCTCAACTTGGGTTATCGCTACTTAGGCAAACACGTAAGCAATATAAAATATACACTTGCGTCTAATTTATAAAACAAAGCATGTTTCCACCCCAAGGTTATAAATCATTGAAATCGTAAAAATGTGGGGCTATGAACTCACTTTGAGTTATTGATAATCCAAATATCACAGATAATGCGTCACGCAAATCGAATGCAACCTAAATGAACATAGGTCGTATAAGCACTAATCGCTTTAATTAACTAACATCATATACAAGTCTATGTTAGTTACATCATACTATCGTTCGGGCAATCATAATTTAAGAGGTCATGTAGTGACGTATGAGGAGCTAGGGCACTTTAAATTGTAAATCCAACAACTCGTCGATACGCCACCCCGAAGAGGCCTAATTATGAAACTCCCTAGCAATATAGTATTTTGATAATCACATATAATTCTATGTAGCTTCATCATCGTCTATTTATAATTTAGAAATTGTTGTTATAGAGTGAAAACATTTATAATTATCGTTTTAGTAAAACTAGCATAACTTTCCCGTTTTAAACCCGTTTCTCTCGTTTCTTACGTCTACGTCTTTGTATTGAGATGATGTATAAAAATATTACATTTTTATATTTTATAACCTTCTGATGAACAGTACTTTTACTGTTCGTGGCATTTTATAAATTTACTTTTATAAATTTAATTGTCGTAATACCCGTAAATGCAATAACTTGTTAGTTTTAATCCCGATTTTAGCGATTTCTTTGACCACGTCTTTGTTATCAAAATTATCACATTTTTAATAAGTGGGGTCTGCTGATGAACAGTAAATTTTACTGTTCATAGTTTATAAAATTACTTTTATAAACTCGAATTATTGTAAACGTCGTATTTTATTCGTTTTAGCTCCGTTTTCAGTAATTCTTTCGAGCACGCTCTCGTAATTGAAAGTTATATTTATTTATGAAGTTTACAAAAATTAAAGTTTCTGTCATGAATAGTACTTTTTATGAAAATAGTTTTATAAAAATATTTTTATACATTTTAAGTATATAAACTTGCGTAATTCATAACTTCTTCGTTTTCAATCGAAAAATTACGTTTCTTATTGTTTTGGAATCCTAAAAATATGTATAATCTGTTAAAATTACCAAACTTTCTGTTTTGTATAATATTTATAAAATTTATTTTATAAATCCGTTTAATTAACGTATAACTCGTAATTAGCGTATCTTTTTCGTTATTAATCCGTTTTTCGAGTTTCGTACCTTTTTGGAATCATCACGAGATGTATTATCTTTATAAAATGTCAAACCCAGTATTAGTATTTCGAAATCCAAACAACCCCTTTATGTTTAATATGTATACTTTTATATAAAGCTTGTTTTATGTACTTTTTACTTTTGTAAATTACCACAAGTATTTTATACCGAGTATATTATATGTATTACATATAAATATGTCCATTAGTCCACATATTCCAAATGTCCAAGTTAACAAGATTTACATGTTATTAACATTACATGAAAACATAACTTTCCTTAAGTACTTTAAAAACCTTAATTTTGTCTATAACCATTTCTACACTAAATCAACATGGTACAATACTTCTATGTCCATTTTATCATGATATTAACAATAACATATCACATGTAAAGGTGTTAAAAATCATAATCATAAGTAAGTTATCCATTTAACATGTTTAAAACCCTAAATGGTGATTTAACTATATAGAACATATATACTTATAAAAATGAGAAAAGTAAACACATAAAGATTTTTAAATAACCTTGTATATGATGATGAGAGATTTATCCTAAACCCTTGTTTAGACCTTAAAACCAAACTTGCAAGCTATGAAAACCCTAATTCAATTTGAAACCCTAATCTTGATTTCTTGCTTTAACACTTGTAAATTAATTAACCAAGGCTTGCAAATACCTTAGTATGTCTTAGGAATGAGGTGTGAATGTTTGTAAATGCTGAGAATGGAAATTGTATGGATTGTTTATGTTTGTGGTCTCTAGAAAGTACGCATGAACCATATCATTAGAACCATACGATTCTTTATGACTATTCCTAGAGTAGTTAGGTGCATTCACCTGATGAGGTTTTGCAGCAGCAGATTCTCTAACTTTAGGCAAATAATGAGGAGTGACTGTTTTTGACAAATCATTTTTCTCATCAACTTGGGAGGCAAACCGTGGTCTTGACATTCTAGGTCGTTCAGACGTAAACGCATTCGGTTGTCTAACAACTAAATGGTTTCTAGATGGTTGTAAAGGCGGCTTCCCTAAGATTGATGCTTTGGCAAACTTAGAATCTACGATATTTCCTTTTAACTTTCTAAGTTCATTTTTTAATGCCGCATTTGCAAAAACCTTTTCCTGAATCTGAGCTTTTAAATCAGCATTTTCAACAGACTTTTGATTAATTTGCGATATTAAAGAGTCACTGTTGTCTTTATTCTGAACGCGTGACTTTTTAATTGCATCATAAAGTTCTTTGTAAGTCTGTTTCAAATGTTATTTTTCTTATGTAATTGCTCATTTTATGCAAGTAATTTAGCCACACTATGTTCTAATTCGATGTTAATAGTTTCAATTACATCGATGTCATTTTTAACTTTGGCTTCATTACTTGCTTCCTTCACACTTTTAATTTGATTCTTCAAGTCTCAAATTAGTGTAATTTTGGCCTGTAGCTTAGCTTTCAAATCATTTATCATAAAAAATTCACGAAATTCAGGATATTCCTTATTCTTACATGGTTTGTTACTATGAAAACTTTCTTCCTTTTGTTGTATTGAAATTTCAAGTGAAATACAATGTTTTTCAAGTTGTAAAAATCATTTTGAAAGTTCATTGTAAACTTCCATACAAACCATATCTTTCGTTTTGAGAAGCTCAGCATTAAGCAAAGCATCCTAGTCAATCTCTCCTCCCCTATGACACATATTTGTTGAAGTAGGAGTGGTATTGCTATCAATAGTTTCCAACAGATGTGTGTCATAACTGGGTTCAGATTGCTCAGTATGCTGTTGTTCATTAGCAAGGATATTATGTAGAGCAGTCAATTGTACCTCAGCAAATGGCTCTTCGTCATTTACTGGTCCGATATCTGCATCCACAGCTTGTGTGGTATAATTCCCTGAACTGCTACTTGTATCCTGCTTGTCGGGCTTTGTCCCACTGCTTTCTGTGACAACCAACCCAGCATCAACTGCTTCACGCATATTGACCTTTTCCTCTTGCCTTTGCATCTGAGTTTCAATCTCTGATTTGCTGAATGCATTGTTGTTTTCAGGCTCTATCAAACTGCTTTTTGATACAATCAAGCTGTCATCCATTGCTTGAACTGGATTGATCTGAATATCTTGAGACTGCATCTTGACACTTGACTTAATTTGATGCTCATGAAGTATTTCATCATGCAACTGACTTCCATTCTCCTTTAGTGCATTAAGTTCATTTTCTTTCATGCGTAATACACCATATGTATTTACAACTCTATGAATGACCGCTTCAAGTGTATCCAGGTTCTCGAGTAACTCACGTCTGTACGCACTAGGTTCACAGCGCGTGAAGTCTTCGAAGTCTTGTTGCCAACCTTGATTCAGAAGATCCGTTGCATTTACCCCTTTTGAGGCAAGAAATTCCTTGAACTGTGTTCTGAGTGCTTGAAGACAAGTCTTTGCATTAACCCCATGAAGATTCTCTCTTTCAAGTTGTAGCCTTAACTGATCCAGATTATGAAACATCTTCAATTTGAAAGTCTGATGCTCTTCACCAAAGAATGAGCGAAATGCTGGTTTAAATGCATCAACAGCATAAGGCGAATTAAGGAGATAGAGATCATGAAGATGTGTCTCGAGTTGTTCAAACCATGTCATGCAGTTGGAGTGCCTTTGTTTTGCGAGCCGTTGCGTCAGTTGAAGCTCTCTCTCTTTTAAATTAGAATTAGAAGATTCTATTGAAATTCGATGTGTGAAATAAAATTAAGGATCTTAAGTAGATAATGTGATTGATGTCGTGGTTTTAAATATAATTAACGTTCACGGGATTTTACAAGTCTATGATTAAAACCAATAAAAGATTAACGGGATTTTACAAAATCAATAGAAAACCGTGAATGAATAATTGTTTGTGATTTAGGTTTGTTTGTTGTGGTTTAATTATCTTTGAAGTACTTGGTTGTGGTATTTGGTTTGTTGATTTGTTTAAAATTTGGAGCAGTTGGATTATGAAAAAAAAAATTATCCTATTACCAAAATCTAAATTTGGTGTAAAAATAAGCTAAAAAGGCTAAAGAAAAAATTATATTTTACTTAATTTTTCCCGCCAAAAAGTGTCGCTAAAAAGGTGTCGACCGAATTTTTTTTTACCCTATTACCAAAATTTGAATTTGATGTAAAAATAAGTTAAAAAGACTATAGAAAAAAGATTACAAATTACTCAATTTTTCCGCCAAAAAGTATCGCTAAAAGGGGTGCTGTCTGGATTTTAATCAAACCGCCTCCTATATTTTAATCAAACCGCTGCCACCTTGAACAACTCGCCGCCAATATAATACTCAAACCGCTGCCTAATATTAAAAGAGCAAACCGCTGCTGAAGTAGACCAACTTGCCGTGTATTAAAATAATCAAACCGATGTGTTAATTGAACAAACCGCCGCGTGTTCTATTCTTAGCAAACCGCTGCCATAATTGGCAACTCGCCGTCTATTTTCTTAACTCGCCGCCTAGTTTATTTTAATCAACTCGCCTTGTGTTTTGAATTTAGGCAGAGTAACGTTTGTATTTGCTCAATATAATATTTAACTCGCCTTTACCTGTCAACTCGCTACCAATAAACAAGCAACTCGCCATTGTTTTGTCAAACCGCCGCCTGTTTTTATTGATTAAAATAATCAACTCGCCATTGACTAAGTAAACTCGCCTTTGACCTATTTCCTAAAATTGTGGATCTTGTCCCCTATCTTGTCAAACCGCTGCCTAGAACAATAATATTTTAACCAACCCTCCACGAAGAACACAAGGACGAATTGAACAAAATCAAGCCTTATGATCTTTCTAGCCACGAAACTAAGCTTTAACATGCAATACTAAGTGGGCATATGAAGACAAAACATACATTAACATGTATTTCCTTGTGATTCCTTAAAAACAAAGCAAATCTCCACTTAGAACATCAAACTTTATTTGCTTCAATTTTGAACTTGGAGCTTGTATAACACACGAAATTGTTACAATCTAACCTTTTTGATGTGTAGAACAAGAGAAGATCAAGATTAACAAACAAATAAGCCCAAAATCAAATCTGAGCCATGGCCTTTTTGAGCCAAAATAAGCCATGAATTTGAGCTTAATGAACCACACGAATCAATCACGAATCCACTTAGGCTCTGGTACCAATTATAGAATCCCGAATTCACACAAACATGTATAGATCTAGAGAGAGACAGTTAAAGAGAGAGAATGGTTGAGAGAAACTAAGGAAAACACACTAAAGAGTGTGTGTAAAATGAATAGATGCTTACCTCTTCTAAAGTTGGAAGAGGTATTTATAGTTCTTACAATTCACTAGGTATTAGTACCTGGTTCAATACTGAAAGTCATACGTTTACCTATTAAACTACGAGCTATAATGAACAGTAAAATACACTGGGTGACCGAGTCTTTTTCTAATATCTAACACACCCCTTTAAAATTCTCAAATCCATTTTTAGCTAATAAAAATGAGAAATAAAGCTTAAATTCGTAATACCAGATATTAATTAGCTTATTAAAGACCTAATGAACATATTTCAACAATCAAATAAGCAAGAACAATAAGCTACTAGATTATGCTAATATTTTTTTGGTTTTTGACAAATTTATAAAAAAAATAAAAACTATGATCTAAACTAACTAAAGAACATATTAAGCATTGATAATTAATTATAAGCAGAGACAAGCTAATAACAACAAAAATAAGCAGTCAATATGCAACTATAAGCTGAAATGTAAAGTAAGGCTTTTAAAAGGAAAAATGAAAAACTTACAAGAGCCTTTGCTCTAAACAAGGCTAAGAATAAGCTCAAGTGAGCTTTCAACAAGCTCTAGCTTATCACAAGGATAAGCTAGTAAAGTCCCATAAGAACTTCCAGGGTAAGCTTATCATCCAAAGCAACCAAATCCATCCATAGCATAGGTATTAAACTGATTTTAAATGTGTAAGTAGATTAGTGATCAATTTGGGTTTAATCTAAGCTTAAAGACGTAGATGAGCTTGAGATTAGCTTATAAGGAGCTTATGAAACAGTGACAGCTTATTAATCAATGTTTTGTATGAAAGTAAGCTTGTGAAGGAGTAAAATGCATAATAAGAAAACTTGAATTATATTGATGAAAGAGATGATTACAATACTGAAAATTGAAATTACATTAAGAAAACATTAAGCTAAAACAAATTTAAAGGAAAAATTACAAAAAGCTATTTTTTTAAGCTAGAAATTAATCTAATTCTCTCCCTAGCAGTGTGTGAAGAGGTCTTCTATTTATAAGCTTCATAGGAAGGGTTTAGGCTCTCAAGTTGTTAGACGCTCCCCTTGATCTCGTCCCTTCAAATCATCTAATCATTGGCTCTTCAATCTACACCATTGGATCATTAAGTGAGCACACGGATTGCCAGCGTAGCAATCTGTGTGTCAGAGGCTTTGTACTTTTTTTAACAAAGGATTTAGTATAAAATCCTACTTCCATATGTGCTTCTTTAGGATTCCGCGTGTCCTCCTTTGTTTGTTTGGACCAATAGAAGGGTTTGGTGACGTCTAACGTTGCCAGCTCATAGCTTAGTACTCGAATCTTGATGCCACATCATCAATTTAAATTACCGCTTTGATTTTGATGAGTAATTGATTGAAGAAGATGATGAACAGTAAAAAGGGACTCGCGCCCTTTTTAACTGTATTTGAACGTTGGGCTCAGGGTTTATTTTAAAAGGGAATTGGGCCGGGTGTGGTTAAGTGGGCTTGGTTATAACTGGTTTTAGGTTTTTATAAAAGATAACGACCGTTATCTCTTTTATAAAAAGGAGATAACGGTGTTAGGGTTTAGGGACTTATAGTGAAATTTGGTTAAACATTTAGGGCATTTTGGGTATTTTGAGGATTTTGTCTTTTATGAGTTGACCAAGGGTTGACTTTTGATGACCTTTTGCTAGAAACTTCTGGCTCTTGTGCACTCTATCCGTTCCCATGTCCGTGTTTGTCTGGTTTTGACCATTTCCTTATGATATTTTCATTATCCGTACATACACATCACAAATGACAAAACAAGCAATACACAAGCACAATTTGTTCATTTTAAGGCCATTTTTGGTATAAAAATGATATGTGATTTCTCACATATATAAATTCCCTAAACTAAGTGATTGTCGTGTCCTCACGCAATATTATATGCCCTAAAACCAAATACCTCAAAACTTCCCCAAACTAAATCTTTGAAAAGTAGCAAAGACTTTTAGGGAGAGTTAAGAAATCACAAGCTTTAATACACCCCATTTTCCCATTTTTCAAAACTTTTTCCATTTTTATGATATATTTTTTTTAAGAAACTACCTAGAATATTCCGACTTCCATTATTTCCATAACTGTTAGAGATAATAGAACAAGATGCATTTCGATCCGAGAATGCCCCAAAAAGGATAAATTCATCGTCTCTGACTTTTCACTAGCTCCAAACCAACCTTAAAACGAAATCACCGCTAAATATCAGTTAAGATGCTAACACTACTCATATTTTCAACTTGTGAACTTTTTACTCTCGGCAATTATTATATCTTAGGTGAATGTGCTATTTTGAATTTCAACCGTGGATCAATGTTTTGCAAAATACTATGCTTCACGATGGGGTGTTTTGAGCTCGTGCCTATCGAGAAGCCAAAGGAGAGTTTTTGTGATTTCTCGTAAGTTGTTTTTGTGAGTTGCGTATGTGGATATCGTCTTCAACTAAACTTCATTATATAAGAGATCTAGATGGTCAAAAGAATGCAATATAAGTCCAAGACTTACTTCATGGTCTTAAGGAAGACAATTTGGTCAAACATCGAAACAGGGTAAGCTAAGTTTAATCTACTAGGAGAGATATACTAGCCAAGTGGTGTACATTGCTGTGCATCCCTTGTATCCTTGTTGTTTTTTGTAGCAGTGGGCTAGAAGAGGGGGGGTATTCTAGAAGCCCTCTGTTGATACCTACAACATATCCTAGCGAGAATTTTATGAAAGTTACTAGTTGTATTTTTTCACAAAAAGTGTAGTATTTTTGTATATATACTCATGTGTTACGTTTATTTTCAAATGAACAAAGCTCGACTAACAACATTACATGTGTAAGTTTACGTAAAACTTTGAGTGTTGGGTACCATCGGGGGTATTTGTTGAAGCGTAGGATTATTTTTGGTGATTCTGGGTACGCCTAAACTTAATTTATCGCGAAACGTAAACACTTTACGTAAACCGATAAAAATAATTCTTACCACAAGACCATACTTTACTTCTAAAATAAATTATTTAGTACTTAATTGATGTAAACATTTAATCAATTTGATGCCCGTTTACATTGATTGATCTTTGTTAGCCTTACACGATTTATACTAACAATAACGATTAAACAGCAGAACGCGTACATAAACTAAAAATCTACATAGTGCGGATTTATGTGCGACAGACGTCATTGACCCTAAAACATCACGTGTTATCAATACTACATTTACCATGAGCCAGTATTTAGGCAGCACCATTTAATGCACTGTTATGGTTCGAAAGTGCAAATCACCTATTCGCTGGGCCGAAGTTGGAGATGTGTCAACTTACATGACCATAAAATAATCCATGAAACCACTAGAAAAGATAGTGCCAAATTCGACAACGCTGCAAGATGCAAGAGGATCGGCAAAGAAGTTACGCCAATGTTATTAGGCGAAAGCCTTTAGAATTTCTGTTGGAATGATCGAGTTGTAAAGGTGACACCGTCGGAAAATAGGAAAGCTTAAATCCCCGGTACATAGACCCTATCAAAATCCTTGTAACGTAATTAGCCAAGGGGCCATATAACACTTGAGCTTCCTGATGAAGGCCCCCCTTGTTTTTTTTTTTCAAGTAATGTCCGTAGTACCTTCCACGTTCTGCCTTTAATCTAAAGAAAATGTCTATCTGACGAATCCCTTGTCATTCCTCCTGAAAAGCTTCGACCTCGATGCAACGCAACTTTGTGGAAGAACCAGTGAGATCATGGATCGAGAGTGCCAAGCAACTGAAACAAAGTCGTATTCCTATAGTCAAAGTAAGATGGAACTCTAAAGAGGACCAGAATTTACGTGGGAATGCGAAGATCAAATTCGTGCCAAGTATCCACATCTGTTTTCAAACATCACTCCGGCATCCAACTAAATCTTGGGACAAGATTTCTTTTAAGGGAGGGAGACTATAACAACCCGTAATTTCATCAATAAATCATCTACTATTAAATTTAGATGCACTTTAAATATCCATCTATTATATATATACCCACCTTTTTACAAGGAATTTTTTTTTTTGCTTTACTCTCTTACGTCAACGTAACTTGCATCTCTAAGTATAACGATACTCACACAACCTACCTAGGCTAATTCAATCTATGTTTATATCATGTAACCATCCTAATGTTGTCAAGGTCTATATCTTTATATCATTTTACCAAGTACTTTATCCATTTAACATACCAATTTACAACTTATATAATCAAGTTATATCAAAATAGACTTTATCCATTAACGTTTATATCAAAACCCTAATTATATGTAATGTATACATATAAAATGAATGTGCAAGCCTTCAAACATGTGTAGAAGTGTATAATGCACAACATTTGAATATCTTTTCCCTTCTAAATTAAGTTACAACTTTATAAAGCCCAATGTACATGTCAATAATGGAAGAAAACCAAACAAGGTCATTTTACCTCTTAAACCACTTTAGTTTCTTACAACCACTTTAACTCAAGGTACAAGCACTTAATGCATGACCTCTAAACCATAAACCTAAACCCTAAGTCATCTTAAAACCCTAATCTAAAACCCTAAACCCTAAACAAAACCCTAATTTCACTTTAAACCTAAAACTAAACCCTAAACCTTAAAACTAAGCCCTAAACCTTAATTCTAAACCCTAAACCTTAATCTTAAACCCTAATCCTAACACAATCCTAAACCATAATCTATCCTTAATCCTAACCCTAACTCGAATTTAAAACCAAAAACCCTAAACCTAACCAAAAACCAACCCGACACCTTTTTGTTTCATTTTGACCCATTTTTAAGCAACCAAGCACCTCTATGACACACCACCTTGTAAGCTACTTGCTTTCCAAGAACCTCCATCACCATCCTTGCTCACCAAGTTTGCAAAATCACCTCCTTGTCACACCTTTATTGCCCCGGCTACACCAACACCACATAACCCTTCCACCTTGCATTGCTAGCTTTCTAGACCTCATGACTCATCCTATGGCTACCTTAGTCACCACTCTACAACCCTTGGTCCTTACTCCAAGCTAAAGGCTTGGCCTCCAAGGTGTTTCACACCTATAAATAGCCATACCTTTCACCATTTCAAATTGCACCTTAAATGTAACACCCCCAAAATGGGTCGCAGCGGAATAAGGGTCCGGGGCGTGTTACTTCTCAGATAAAAAACACACGATATATATAGAACGACCAAATAGTCGTTTTAAAACTGATACATTGGATTTAACAAATGTTTGATACAAATAGCCTGAAGCTTTAACTTGTTCATTGTTATTATATCATATTACAAAGATACTGGTCTCACAACACCATGCGTTTTCCAAAACATCATAATGCAACCATCCTAGCATGACATCCAAAACAAAATCACCACAATGTATCCCTTGGCACCTTATGCTTACTGACTCTGAAACATTAGCTTTTAAAACGTCAACATAATTTTTGGAAAAATTCATAGTTTGATAAATCATAATTGTAGGACCACTATATATATCCCACAGTGTCTGATAAATCAACAGATGCAGACATCATATAAATGTAATTTAGTTGCGCCAAAGCTCATTGCACAACTATAAGGCTCGACTAATAAATGAATACCATATAAAATGGAGCCTATATTGCCCGTGATGATGTTCTATACTTGCAACATCCAATGTTCGACATGGTATATACGTTCGTTTGCCAGTGGCTAGCTACATTAATCACTACCAAAAGGGGATGTAAATCCCAATATATCTACATCATAACCATTCGCGCTCACTATCTAGTAACCGACAGTTTCATGATAATTAGGGCTCATTAGGGTTCCGCTACTTAGGCATCCAGTAATCATAATGCTACAACTTAACCACTTGTGTCCAATTATAAACCAATGCAAGTTTTCTCACACCCCAAAACTTATAAAACAAAATCATGTAAAATGTGGGGCTTGTAAAACAATGAATGTTTCTCACCCCAAAAACTTATAAAATAAAATCATGTAAAACGTGGGGCTATGAACTCACCTTGAGTGATCGTATGTCAAGTATATCACAGATAATGCGTCACGTAAATCGTCAGATGCAACCTATTTAATTTAAGGTCGTATAAGTACTAAGCATGATAATTAACATCTACCATATACAATTCTACACAGCTACTTCGCCATCTAATTGTTTTGGTAAAATTGTGTTTAATAAGTTAAAACGTTTATAATTACCGTCTTAGTAAAACTGACGTAACTTTCGCGTTTCAAGTCCGTTTGAGGTGTTTCTTGCGCTCACGTTTTCGTGTTAAGACGAGTTATCAAACTTTGACATTTTTATATTTTTTGTCCTCTGATGAACAGTGATTTTTACTGTTCATACAAGATGTAAACTTATTTTTATAGTTTTAGTTATCATAAAACCCGTAAATGTCGTATTTTCTTCGTTATAGCTCCGTTTTTAGCGATTCTTTCGAGCACGTTCTCGTAATTGAAAGTTCTATTGATTTATGAGGTTTAAAAAAATAAAAGTTTCTGTCATGAATAGTAACTTTTATAAAAATAGTTTTATAAAAGTATTTATTGTCGTAAACTCGCGTAATTCGTAACTTCTTCGTTATTTATTGAAAAATTACGTTTCTTATCATTTTGGAATCCTAAAAATAGGTACAATCTGTGAAAAATACTAAACTTTCTGTTTTAGAAGTATTTCATAACTTGCTTTTATAAAGTTCATTTTATAAAACCGGTATTAACGTAAATCGTATTTTTATCGTATCTTTTTCGTTATTAATCCGTTTTTCGAGTTTCTTACCTTTTTGGAATCGTCACGAGACGTATTATTTGTATAAAAGGTCAAACCTACTGATTTAAATTCGAAATCCAAGCAGCCCTTTTAATATCAATATGTATACTTTTATATAAAGCTTATTTTATGTACTTTTTAATCTTGCAACTTACTACAAGTCTTTTATACCATATATATTATATGTGTTACATATAATAAAGTCCATTAGTCCATTCATTGTCCTCACAAGTCCATGGTAACAAGATTAACAAGCTTACAAAGTTATTTATACACTTTTACTTGTAGCTTTTTAAGTAAATCATTAAAAACCCTAATCTTGCATTAACACTTTTTAAGTTTAACCAAGATTGTAAAACACTTATGTACCCATTTATAACATGATCTTACCATCAACATAACATGTGTATAAGTGCACAAATTCATAACCACAAGTAAAAATACATTTTACATGTTAAAAAGGTCCAAATGGTGATTTTACTACATAGACATCATATACACATATAATCATGGAAATGAAAAGTTTAGGGCTTTAGATAACCTTAGAGATGAATGATGATGATGAGAAATAAGTGCTAAACCCTTGTTTAGACTTAAAACCAAAGCTTGCAAAAGTGAAAACCCTAGATTAGGTTATAAAACCTAATCCTTCCTTTTCTTGCTTAACCCTTTTAAAGGCTTGATCAAACCTTTAAAATACCTTGAGGTATCTTAGATATTGTGTATGAAAGCTTATATGAGTGTATAAAAAAAGATTGTATGGATTTGTTTAGGGTTTGGAGTTGGAGCCGTGGGTTTGGATGAGAAAGAGAGAAAGATATTTGTTTTTGTTAAGTGTGTAAGAGTTGTGTTGATGTTATCTCTCATATGCATGTAATATATATGCATAAAGGTGGTAAGATACTAGCTAAATTTGACCAATATATTCAAAGGGGGAGAGAAATGGGGCGTGGGAATTCAAGGGGGCAAGATGAGTGAAATGGGGATGACTAGTGGTCAAAACCACTAGTCATGACCCTTCTTAATGGTTTATGTTTTCATGTTTCCTCATGTGGGAATCATCCCATGGTTTTAATGATGATGTTCACTAGCTCTTTTGTTTCTTAGAGAACTAAGATGTTAGACAACATCTCATGAACGTACAAATGCCACTAGTGCTCTTTCGATCAACGTAGTCGCCCGCATGGTCAGAGTCAGCGTAAACTATAGTTTCTATATCGGTTCCTTTCGGATACCATAATGATAAGTGGGTATTACCCCTAATATATCTAAATATATGCTTAACGGCTTCTAAGTGGGTAGTTTTAGAATTTTCTTGAAAACGCACACATAAGCAAACACTAAACATAGATCGGGCTTACTTGTAGTTAAATAAAGTAAACTACCAATCATACCTCGATATTTAGTGCTATCTACGGAGTTGGCTTCGTCATCCTTTGTGAGCTTGATCTCCATCGACATCGGCGTCTTGGTTGGTTTGGAATCTTCCAACCCGAACTTCTTTAACATCTCATTGATGTAATTGGATTGATTAAAAAATGTCCCGTCTTCCATTTGTTTTATTTGAAGACCCAAGAAGAAGTTCAACTCCCTCATCATACTCATTTCAAACTCGTCGTGCATGATTTTTGAGAAATTATCACACAAGTTTGACACGTGGATCCAAATATAATGTCATCGACATATATTTGAAGATGAGATGTGATTTTGATTTCTTTATAAAAAATGTGTTATCAACCATTCCTATGGAATACTCATGTTTTAGCAAAAATGATTTTAGTCTATCATACCAAGCCTTAGGAGCTTGTTTAAGACCGTACAAAGCCTTTTTAAGTTTATAAACATAATTTAGTTTTTCAAAATCAATAAAACCCGGAGGGTTGAGTAACATAAACCTCTTTGTTTATAAAACCATTTAAAAAAGCACTTTTAACATCCATGGTATAATTTAAAATCATTTGCACATGCAATAGCAAGAAGTATTCGGGTTGACTATAATCTAGCTACCGGAGCGTATGTTTCATCGTAATCTATACCTTCTTGTTGATTATATCCTTGTGCTACTAATCTAGCCTTGTTTTTAGACACAAAACCATTTTCCTCAAACTTATTTCTATATACCCATTTAGTTCCTATAATTGATTGATTTTTAGGTAAAAGGACTAAATCCCAAATATCATTAGCTACAAATTGATTTAGTTCTTCTTGGATAGCAACAACCCAACTTTCATCTCCTAATGCCTAATTGACATTCTTAGGTTCTATGGTCTAGATGAAACAAAATAAATTACTTTTATTTTGGGCATGTGATCTTAAAGTTCTTTGATTAAGATTTCCTATGACTTCTTCTAATGGGTGACTTTTAGACTCTTTAATGCTAACGACCTCGTCAACTTCTATATTATTATTATTTACTACTTTAGTATTATTTTCAATAGCTTCTTCTTCACCAACATCATCATCAACCAATGGTGATAATTTAGTAGGAGGGGGACTTTCATCGAATGTCACGTTAAGTGATTCTTCGACTTTCATGGTGTGTTTATTCAAGATAACGTAAGCTTTGCTATTTTGTGAATATCCTAGAAAAATACATTCATATGACTTTGGGTCAAACTTTGTTAAATAGTATTTAGTGTTTAAGATAAAGCACTTGCTTCCAAACAATTTGAAATATTTTAAAGAGGGTTTTCTACCTTTAAATATTTGATAATAGGTTTTTTTCCTAAAATTGGTCGAATTAGTATTCTATTAAGAATATAAGTTGAAGTGTCAATGGCGTTGCACCAAAACTTTTGAGGTATGGATTGTTCCTTTAACATAGTCCTAGACATTTCTTGTAATGTACGATTCCTTCTTTTAACTACCCCATTTAATTGTGAAGTACGTGGAGCCGAGAAATTATGAGTAATGCCTTGTGCATCACAAAAGGCTCCGAATTGTACTTCGTTATCAAATTCCTGACCATGATCCATTCTAATAGCATCTATAGAGCTTCTTAGTTAGTTTTAGATTTTCTCACTTAATATTTCAAACTTTTCAAAAGCTTCGCTTTTGGTTTTCAAAAGTTTTGTCCAAGTATATCTTGAATAATCATCCACTACTACTAAAGTATATAAGTTACTTTCGTAACTCCTAATAGCGGATGGACCAAATAAATCCATATGTAAAAGTTCTAAACATCTATTAATAGAAACCATATTTTAAGCCTTATAACTTGCATGGGCTTAATTTCCTATTTTACAAGCATCGCAAAAATGTTTATCATATTTTAGCTTAGGTAGATTTCTAACCAATTCTTTAGATGAAAAAGATTGGATTAAACGTATATTTGCATGACCAAGTCTTCTATGCCATAAGGCAGAGTTATCAACTACCATGGCGAGACATAATTTGTCTTGAGACTTATTTCCTAATTTAATGACACATAGACCGTTTTTTCTAATCCCATTTCCTATGACTTTATCATCTTTTATTATTTCACTACCATCTTCTGTGAATAAGACCTTACACTTATTGTCACAAATTTGACCGACACTAAGTAAATTAAAAGTTAAGTTATCTACGTGTTCTACGTTTGATATAGTAAGAGAGTTATTAAAAATCATACCTATGCCAATGATCTTTCCTTTTAAGTTACTTCCAAAAACAACATTACCTCCATCGTATGCTTTATAGGTTGAGAATAGACTTTCGTTTCCTGTCATGTGTTTGAAGCAACCGCTATCTTTAATCCATTCGTCCGGCTCCAAACAAGTTTTCAAGCATACCTAATTAAGCAAGAATAAACTCAAGCGCTTGGTCCACAATATCTCATGGGTCCAAAAACGTTAGTGTTGTACATCCCTTGCATTTGTTGCAATTGATTAGGATATTGAAATGGGATACAATTTCCCATATGTACAAAACCTTGATTTTGATTGTTATTCCAATTCATAGGATAATGATTTTGATAAATTGGTCCGCTAGAATTTCTTCTAAGTTGAGGTGTGTTGTATCTTTGTTGAGAAGAATTATTTCTTCTAGGTGGAGGTGTTTTAGATCTAGACTCGGTTTTGACATAACCTATACCACTCTTAATAGATGGTTTTAGAGACGATTTCTTTGACTCTACAATCTTGTTATGTATTAGTTTCTTTCTAGTAATAACAAAATCTGATCGCGAATACATAGGTGGGCTTAAAACACGTTCTGCCACTTTTTGGCTGGTCGACGGATCCACGGATCCAGGTATGGTGGATCCGTCTGCCTTTATGATAGATCCATCACCTGCCAATTCAGTAGTCGACCCAACAAAACTTATAGGTTTTGTTTCGCTTGTTGACGCTTTACTATTATCAAATCCTAAACCTATTTTGCAACTAGGTGACTTTTGAATATTCAACATGTCTCTTAGTGAATTAGTGCTTTTATCAAACTTAACAAATTTAATTTGATTTTCCTTGACGTTTGGCGACCCTTTCTAAAACGGTTGATTGACATGCATCAACAAACCAATGTCAACCTCTTTATTTCTCTCATGTTTCTTAATTTTCTCATTCAACTCTAAAATTTATTTTTCTAAAAGCACTCTTTTAGTTTTAAAATTTTATTTTTGTTGATGATTTTTAATCTAATTTCACATAAGTTGTTATATTCAATTTGCATACTATCGTCATCAAAAGAAGAAACATTATCACTATAATGAGAAGAGTCAAGCGTTACCTCATTTGACGATTGAGCCATGAGACAAGTTTCATCATTAGTTTTGTCCTCGGCTTCATTTTCGCTATCACTCTAACAACCTCCAACAAATGCTTTTGATCTTTGTTTCGTGGAGGCTTTGGACAATCGCCAATGAGATGATTCGGATCACCACATCTAAAGCATTTCCTATGACTCTTGCTTTTCTTATCATCCGTTTGCTGGAATGACTTCTTCTCTTCACGTGGTTGCCTAACAAATTTACCCTTTCTTCTAAAGAACTCTTTAAAGTTCCTTACGGCCATAGCATATTCTTCGTCACGCGGGATTCAGATGTCAAAGTTTATCATCACTAGACTCTGTCTTAGCTCTTCAATGGTAATGGACTAACCCTTTACTTCTATGCCTTGTAATTTCAGAATCTTTTTCCTATGGAATAATTCATGTACTTTTAGATTAACGATATGCTCTTTAGAGCTTGTGTTGATGATCTTTCAGATTCTTCAATCGACGTAACCTTTTTCTCTTCATTTAGGATGTAAGCCTAAGAAACTTAATAATATAGTTCGTGCTATAGAACATTCATTAAGAGCTTTCATATAGTAATAATAGTGTATAAATATATCAAAACCGCGATCGATAGAATTCTTCTTCTAAGGATGGTAATTATTCATATTGTTGAACAAGTAGATCAATTTGGTTATCATTTACTGGGTAGTTACCTTGATGTTGTGATTAACAATGGATTTTCTAAATATCTTTAGCCATTATACTCATAAAGACTATTCATATTCCTTTTCAGGGTAAAGCCTTATAAAGAAACATTTTTAGATTCATGTTTTTAGCAAGTCTCTTTTTAAGATCGGGCGGATTGTTCTTCAAAAGGAACAACCTCTAAAACTTGGGTGACTTTATTTCGGGCAACCGGTGGAAAATAACTATTCATGATAATATGCCAAAGATCTAAATCTTTTGCTTACACATAAGTTTCAAATCTATTTTTTCAATATATAAAACAATCGCTTTCGAATAGTGGTGGTCTTTGCATAGATTGCCCTTCTAGATATTTATCAGAATCCATAGATCGATTCAAGCTTTAATGTACAATATACGTTTAAGATCTTAAGTAACCTAGCTCTGATACCAATGTGGAAAATTAGAAGGGGGGAGGTTGAAATAGTTTTTCCGTTTTTGAAAATAATACTTAGATTGTTTACTTATGTGAATTCAAAAGATATACACATGTGTATATGATAGCGATGTAATAAATCAATAGGTAAATGCGGAATATAAATAAGTAAAGATAGGAAAGATCAAACCGATGACACAATGATTTATAGTGGTTCGGCTACGAAGCTCCTCTTCGCCCTACTCCACTCCCCAAGTATCCAACTTGAGAGTTTTCTTCACTATGTCAACAAGCTCCCTTTAGGCGGAGAAACCATACACGTCGCTTACACTTTTTCTTGTACAAAGCTAAATACCAAAATCTACTTCGAGATAGAACCAATCTAACACACTATGTATTTTAAGACCTAAAATACTAACCTGTCATACACGTATAATACACACAACACACAACACAAGAGATACACGATAAATGATTATCACAACCGTAATGACATAACTAGACTAATAACACTTGAAGCTTCACGTCTTCGTTAGTGTTCTTCACTATAGAGTAGAATGAAATGATCATTTGTAATGGATTATAAAACAAGTATAATGATCAAAGAATGTATGAAAATGAAAAAGCTAGAAAGAAAAATATTAGAAAGAGTTGTCTAAAATGAAGATACGAGGTTGGTATTTATAGCCAACATTTGAAATTCAAAATCTGGTCCTAACAGCTGGAAGCATGGATCCACGAATCCACCATCACCTAGATCCGTCTTTGTTTTGCTGGATCCGTGGGTTGCAGCTGGGACAGATTTTGTTTTTTGTGATTAACCCCAAATCTTAACAAAACATTCTTATGTACTTAAAAATTAGATTTATTAGATTCTTCTAAAAGGAAAATATTTCTTAACATAAATACGAAAAGATTTGAGAAGATTTGGAAAAATTATTTCCACTTATGGTTAATCTTATTTTGTCTTATTGATTAATATAACTAGTTTATAATTAATCATGTGTTTACTTGAAATCATTTGATTAGTAATAGTTTATGCAAATAATTAAATTTATTATGCAAGACAAAATATTTTCCTTGATCATTAACTACGCTTTATAATGTTATATTCATACCTTAAGTGATTTGTCATTGGCAAGTAAACTTACGACTAAGTAAATTGTTTACGTAAAAATTTACGTACTATGACATTATATTTGTTATTATCAAAACTTGAAGATCATTAAATATAAATATCGTTTTTACGCGAATATTTGTATTAGCATTAACCTAAGAGTTGGTGCTGGGTGGTGGTGTGACCTGACTACTAGGTATATGGGTATGCGAAAAAGAATAGTTAGTTGGATACGCGTTTACCTAAGAACTAGCCAACCTTCTTTCTTCTTCCATTTGTTGCAAGAAAGACGTTATGTTTGTCGTGACCTGGATGTACTGCGACCATCTCCCTGTTGCACCCTTGCATAAAATCTGTTGTTTGAGTTTGGTGTTGTGAAGTCCACCTGAGAATTTACCCTAGAACCCTTGAGCTACCCCGTCCTCAGCTGTCTTGAGATGGCCTGCTTGGAGGCGACCTGGGAACTTGTTGTTCGTCATGAGACCATGTAGGTCTTTCTTGGAAGAGTATTGTATGTAGACTGGCGTGGTTGTTTGCGGTATGCACCTCCCCTAATGCTCTTCTTGTGAGGTTTCTTTTTGACTGATGACCCTAGTTTTCCAAAATTTGTTTTTTTCCCACAAGGTATGTGAGGTCTTCCACTTAAAAAGGTCCTGAGTGGTCATTTGTTATTTCCAAAAATTGAGGAGGGGTTTCACCAGTCATTTTTGGTTAAGAAACCGAGTGAAAGAAGAGAGAAGAAACTTTTCAAGGTTTATGTGTGAGAAAAAAATATGAAAATAGGCTTAAAATTTGTGGCTGTTTTGTATCATGTCTTTAACGGATGGCATCATGTTTACATATAGTATGTAAAACGTGTTTAAAGAAGGATTTGGGATGATTGTATTGTTTGATTTTTCGTGTTGAACGGTAAGGCCCCGATGGTATAATTGAGATCATGAAGTTCGGGTAACACTTTTTTTAGAACGGAAATTTTAACTATCTCACAATATTTAAACAACAAACATCTCATATGTCCTAAGCAGGACTTGAACCCACAACTATCTTTGTAGTGTGTGGGAGTTACTATATGTAATGGCTGTGCCAAGTGTATAAACTTACTTGATGAAGTTGTGGTATGCCTTCTATTTATAGCAAGGCATTAGGGTTTAGAGATAAACCCTTTGAGGAGCGATCCACGGTTGTGGGGAGGCCACACGTTGATCATCCGAGCGGCAGACAAGAAGGACATGTTTCATTGTCTTCCTGGCCTATACGAGGAAGTGCTTGCTTCATGTTATGTTGGTTGTGTGTCTCCCACTTCCTCATGTCAGATTGTAAATCTTAGCCGTTAGCGAAAGTTGGAGACAGTTGTCCCATGCGCATGTACTAATGCGGTCTGGAAGTTGCTTTACCAGGCTAAGTGTAGCATAGGTTTATATGGTTCTAGTCATGTGTTGACTTGCAAACCTTTGGGTGATGGGCTTGATTCGAGCGTGTTATTAGTAGGCTTGGGCCATTAATATTGATTAGTGTTGCAAAAGTCGTCCTAGGCGGGGATCAACCGCCCGGATTTTCACTAATTGGCCTTATTGATTGGTTTGGTCAAAAATCGGTCAATATACTAATTAATCGGATAAAAATCGGTCAAATCGGGCATAAATTGGCAAAATCAGATAAAAATCGGTCAACTTGGTTACGGATAGAAATCAACCAAATCAGGCATAAATCGGTCAAATCTGAAAAAAATCAGGCATATAGTTTCAAAATTTTATAATTTTATATCTATAAAATCCAATCCAATTCATCCCCGCCTAACCGATTAATCGCTAGGCGGTACCCGGCCGTCTGGCTAGCGCCTAACGATCTCCTCACTTTCACATTAGTGCAACATCATCATTTAGAACATCACAATTATCATCATCTTTCAACTCTAATGGTTATCACCTTTAAAAATATCCACTTTATACATATATCCTTCACAAAATATCCTACAGACATTCACAAACTTAAAGAGAGTGAATTGTAAGAGTGGTCACCGATCACTCTTCTTATTGCCTTGTGTCATGCGTAAGGTTTGAAGGTTTTAATGGTTGGTGGCGCGTGAGATGAGGGTGAGAGTGATGACTCACCCTCCATTCCATCTGGCTTAATATGTGATACATGAGTCTACTATTACACAATTTTAAATCAAATAACTTTCTTTTCTTATAAAACATAGCCTAACCACTCGGGATTTTAATTGTGGTAAGTTGAAACGAGTGACGTATGGCAGTAGACGGCAATAATGGTTTTCAAAAAAGTGTGCATAAACTTGTGGTATTTCAAGTTGGATTTTTCTAACTTGTGGTATTTTAAGTTAGATGTTTCTAACTTATGCCTTAGGAGCATAAGTTAAACAGAGTCATACTGCCTGCATGTCATCGTCTAAATGATCAGTTAGTGGTTGTGAGGTCTAATAAGAAAACCACTCAATGACTGCTGATCATTCAAAAAGTGACACACGAACTGTGAAGCTCTGTTTAACTTGTGCCCTAAGATACAAGTTAGAAAAACCTTGAAGTTATATGAGATTACAGTATTATTCTTTTAAACGGCTCTAATTTCTTAAACAAACTATTAACGAACAAAAGTATCAAGTAAAAAACTCTTTTGATAAACATATTCCAACAAAAGAAAGTACAAAAACAAACAATATGTCCATAACATGCCTTTATTCACTCCACATACACGTGTAATCAGTTACATCTTGGTAACCCAACCTCAACTACCTCACCCCCACCCACATACATATACACAAAACCCTTTATTTCTTTATAAATTTATTTCTTGAACACACCGTCGACATAAAAAAAACAACTCATTTCACAACTCACCACCCTTCGCCGGAGATCACTACCATCACATCTTCGGCCAGGGCAGATACACTTGCGTGCATAAAAAAAGTTTCTTCTAAACTTTTTTTTTCTGTAAATTTAAACGAGCAACAAGCTGTGCGCTGCTAGTCTTTTTTGCACTAAATGCATGCAATTTAACAAATTTCTGAATCCGCCACTGACCGATAACCGCAACCTCTAGATTAGCACCATGACCAACACCAATAACAGCGCCAACAACTCAGATTTAGATTCTAATATATACCTTCATGGTGACTTAGATCTAACAATACTAGAAGCCAAATCATTACCAAACATGGACTTACTATCCAACCGTATGCACCAATGCTTCTCCATTTTCAACTCCACATGCACAAACAAAAAACTCAAAAAGAGGACCAAGTCAAGACGTCACCGTGACGTCATCACCAGTGATCCTTACGTAACTGTTAGTATATCTGGAGCTACTGTTGCTCGCACGCGCGTGATCTTAAACGCGCAGAATCCTGTATGGAATGAACATTTTGTTGTACCGTTAGCTCATCCTGTGTCTGAGCTGGAGTTTCATGTCAAAGATGATGATGTTTTTGGCGCGGATTTAATAGGTTTTGTTAATGTGTCTGCTGCCAGGGTTATGTCTGGTGAGGTTATTGATGAATGGTTTGAGGTTTTAGGTTCTAATGGTAAACCTGTTAAGACGGATTGTATGATTAGGTTAAGATTAAAGTTTACTTCCTGTGATCCGAATAACGACCGAATAAACGATGGAAATGAACTAAATGATGATAATGTGTTTGATGTGAAAGATAGTTATTTTCCGGTGAGGCATGGGGGGAATGTGACATTGTATCAGGATGCGCACGTGCGCGATAAAGAGTTGCCCGAGATTGAGTTAGATGGGGAGGGGAGGGTGTTTAAGCAGAGAGGTTGTTGGGAGGATATATGTCATGCTATATTGGAAGCGCATCATTTGGTTTATATTGTTGGATGGTCGATTTATGATAAGGTGAAATTGGTTAGGGAGAGTAGTAAGAAGTTGCCGTGTGGTTCGGATTTGAGTTTGGGTGAGTTGTTGAAGTATAAGTCGCAAGAAGGGGTTAGGGTTTTGTTGCTCGTTTGGGATGATAAGACTTCGCACAATAAGTTCTTTATTAAAACGGTATGGATTCGTTGTTGTTTGATTTGTAATTATGTGCGTTCTCTTCATGTTTATTGTTTCGTATAGAATGAATTGTTAGTAAAATGATAATGATACAGTGGGCCTTACGAAAAGGTTTGTGTTTGGGGGAATTTATTCATATGCATTATACAATTGGATTGCTAGTGATTGGTTTGGAATATGCCAAGATTGAATAGATCCTTGAAATTATTTTGTGAGTATATACTTAACTGTAGTTGATTTCCCTTTTAGGAATTAACATATGAAGGTTTTAGCGGGGCACTTTAGGATGGGATAAAAAGCAAATGGATCAGGAAATGATTAGCTTTTATGGTATAGCAAGGGAGAAATGGTACTCTTTAATAAATAAAAGTGGAGAAATGTTGCCTTCATTCTTTCTGTTACATACATGCTTCAGTGTGGTATATTGTTCCAAAAAAGAGACGCTTTTGAAAAGCAAAAAAAAAAAGAGAGGGCTATGCTTTATGTTCACTGCAATAGTTCTGCAGTTACATAGATGGTTAGCGCCTATGTCTTTGTGAGTGTGCGTTTAGGTTATCCCCAGTGATTATATCTAAGTATTTCCATATGATTATGTGTGCAGGAGGGAGTTATGCAAACTCATGATGAAGCAACACGGAAGTTTTTCAAACATTCCTCTGTTCACTGTGTGCTATCACCGCGTTATGCTAGCGATAAGCTTAGCATTTTCATGCAACATGTACGTTTCATACTTCATACTCTGTCCTAGTTAGTACCTATTCAGAATATTTTGTATTAGAACTTCCAAAATATATGCACCAATTTGACATTAAATCATCTGTGTGCAGAAAATTCTTGAAAATAGTTTTGGTTACCTTAAGGCTATGGATATAAAATCTGATATCTTATATTATGGCATTTCTTTTACATGAGACAGGTAGTTGGGACCCTTTACACCCATCATCAGAAATGTGTTATAGTGGATACTCAAGCTCCTGGAAATAACAGAAGGATATCTGCTTTTATTGGTGGTTTGGACCTCTGTGATGGACGCTATGACACACCAGAGCATCGCTTATTTCGTGATCTTGACACAGTGTTTGAGAATGATTTCCATAATCCAACATTTACTGTAAGTCTATGAACTACGTTTTACCCGTTCATTTATTAAGTGAAAACATTTACAATGTTATTGATCATTTTGGCAATGAAATTGATCTACAGTAACTTTTCCACAATAGGCAGGTACAAAAGGTCCAAGACAACCATGGCATGATTTACATTGCAGAATTGATGGTCCTGCTGCATATGATGTGCTTAAAAACTTTGAACAAAGGTGGAAAAACGCCACAGTATGGTCTGAATTTGGACGCCGTTTCAAAAAGATATCTCATTGGCATGATGATTCATTAATCAAGATAGAGCGCATTTCCTGGATACTCAGTCCTTCGCCAACTCTTCCAAATAATGACCCTGTGTTGTGGGTTTCTAAAGAAGAAGATCCTGAAAACTGGCATGTTCAGGTTTATTATTATGCAGCTCTCACCTAGCTAAGCGTTTGTTCGAGTCTGCATTAACCTTTTGATTGTGGGGTTTCTGATTTTGACAGGTTTTTCGCTCTATTGATTCTGGTTCTGTAAAAGGATTTCCGAAAGATGGCCGATTAGCTGATTCTCTGGTTTGTGTAGCTACTATGTAAAGTTCTATTACGAGTTTTAGTTGTTGAATTGAGTGTTACAGTATACTATATCATACTTATTGCAGAATCTAGTTTGTGCAAAAAATTTGGTCATTGATAAAAGCATTCAGAAAGCATATATCCAAGCTATAAGATCCGCCAAGAACTTCATCTACATTGAGAATCAGTATTTTCTTGGGTCGTCATATGCATGGAGTTCCCATAAAGATGCAGGTTTGAGCACTTTCCACCTAGAAGTTACATATAACCTTACATGTAAATTTAGATAGTAAAATGACACATCCTCCTTATAATATGTATATGAAGAAACTGTGTGCTAATTAAAAATAGAACTATGATATATCCTACTAACTTTTTTAGATATATACTGCTCAGCTTTACTGTCTTTACTGTCATAGAGTAAAATCGCGTATGACCAATCTATAAAATAATGATTATACAGACTTATACAAATTCCCTCCATATAAGTTTGCTGATTTGTTTTATAAAATAGTTAACACTGGTAAGATATTCACTGTTTTTCAGTTGCAGACCTAAACAAAACGGTGATATGTTAACATATGTATATTCTCACAATTATATCAGTCACGATGTTTTTTCTATTGTTGTACTCCGTAATATTGTTGTCAATATGAGAAAAGAGGAGAGGAAGACAAATTCAACATAGAGAAGTGAATTGATATTACTCTGGTACATGGTATATAATTGATATGGCTGTTAAAATTCGGAGTATGTGTTTTTAAAACTTTCTTATTCAGGTTTGCAACCGTAAAAACAATAGAATTTTAAAATGTATATAAACTTGTATGAAATAAAGAAGTGGAAACTGTGCTGTAAAAATACAGGTTATACCACCATGTCTTATATTTTCAAGAATTTAAATTTTTTAGGAGTTAGTAGCCTTCATGCTTATCAGGTTTGCAACTTTCTTATTCAGGTTTGCAACCGTAAAAACAATAGAATTTTAAAATGTATATAAACTTGTATGAAATAAAGAAGTGGAAACT